>JAGVSQ010004341.1:0-19619 GCA_022683975.1 Rhyacophila evoluta
ATGTGTAGATCCATATGCTCCACGTTGGGAGCGAACATGGTATAAAATTTTTTTTTAAAAAAAATGACCACATATAATTGTTAATGTACTCAATGATTAATATGTGTAAATTATTCTTTCTATAATTAAATTGTTTTCTTCTTTAACCCCATGTCTATTGAAAGCATTATATTTTATGATCTCCACGTTAGCGCCTGCAATATGTCTGTCACCCGTCAATTTCGAATCATACTTCTCGACCAAGTCAACATCCGTCCAATGTACCAAATACATCCTGAAAAAAATACTCCAATGTCTGCTAAGACTCGGTCGGAATTGAGTGGAATATGAGATTTCCAGTCAGTTCGATACAATCATACGTAATAGGGAACACGAGCATAAATTTTCAGTCAAATCCAAACTTACAGTAGTATACATTTTTATAATATAACAAACGGGCTTTTTGAGTCTTTAACATCATATTGCATTGAGCGTCATTTTATTTTATTAAATTAATAAATTATACTAGTTCTGTTTGCGTATTTATTTTTAAATAAATACACAAACGTCCACTATCTTGTGAAGGCATTTTCAATATATTTCCACCAAAATTTTAATATAATATTATACGCGACATTCCTTATTGTTGTACATATCATTTCTAAAACAATGTGAAGTTATTCTTCGTTTATTTTAGTGCTTCCTCTTCAAAATAGCATTTATGAATTCATTACGACTGAGCGCTACAATTACAATTCGAAAAAAATCTTTCGTAGTTGGCGTGTTTGAGTTTTTGAAAGGTTTTATTAAAATGTATATTGGTGTTATGTAAGTTTTGCTGGTCTAAATATTCGACGGTGTAATTAATTTAAAACAATATATAGCGTTCACTTCAAGTTAAACCACCTATCACCCTAAAGCAACAATATATCAGTTGGTTTTCCGGACATTTTTTTATACTCCAACAAAGTTGAACATTGTTTAGATTTTTTGGCAAATTTCTGGGCTAACGAATTACTCCTTAGATTCTTTTGACATTTTTTTCCTTGTCAGACGTAATGAATCACGTTTCACTTACAATGACTTTTGCCCATTTCTATTTATTATCTCTAATGTTTTAACTAAAAGAAAGAATGAAAGACGGAAAGAAAAAGCGAGACGACTTATAATCAACAATGTTGTGAATCCTTGTTTACGTTGTAAACATCGGTCGAGTTACAAATCTTTTATATTTTCGCATAGAATTCCTTTGAAGTGATGATAATAATAAAAATATTACACTGATTTATATGCATATTTCTTCGGTCGAATTTCAAAGTTTGTTTTATTTTCTAGTTGTGACTTTTAAATGATTTGTGACGCAGATTATTTATTACAATATTTAAAGAATTCTCGAATAATAAAATTCTTATATCTGTTAGTAAATTAAACTGGATGTCCATTTAATTATATACACAGTTATACTAATTTATGACGCAATAATTATAATTCAGTTAACACCGTGTAACAAATATAATTCTTACTGAGGAATCCCACGGCTGCTTGATTTTTTTAAATTCAAAGATTCAGGACTGGATCCCCAATAGGTTGAGCAATTGGCTGACAACCATCAGACGTGAAAAACTTAAATCATAAGTTTTTACAGTATGGAAACCTCAGGAAATAAAAGCGGTTTTCGTAACCATAAAATGTTATCAATTCAATAAAAACATTTTATTTCTTTTTTTTTCAATTTGTAATCGGTGAGTGACCTTATTTATTTTTAATTTAATTTACTACCATATGCGTTATCTACAGTTCTATACGATGGCATATCGAGCCGTTTTCGACAAAAGATCGTAAGCGGCAATTTGGCGTTTTTTTTCAATTCAAAACAGATATCTGCATGAACTGGAAAAAATCGCAAGGAATGCAGCAGTCGAAGTCATAATTAATTTATGCTTTTTTTTATTGTATCGTATGATTTTTGTTTTAAATTTCGTCGAATAAACGGTGACGCAAAACATCGTGAGCGTCATATAGTTTGCCGAATACGATTCGATATTTAACTAATTTTCAACAAAAGTGGAGACCTGTCTTTGTTTCCAAAGCCTTCAATTGTTCGATAAAGTTTTTATGTAGGTAATAATTTTCATTTTTTACAGGCGGTAATCGATTCAATATTATACAATTGGTTACGATAGGTTGTTATAAATTAGTCAGTTGTGTAAATAGATCATTAATAATTAAGTGTGATTGTTTGTTTAAGCCGGGGTTTCGCCCTTCGGTGGGTTGCGGGCAGCTAACCGCTGACGGGTGCGGGCGTGACGAAATGCGCCTTCGGCCCTTCGCAAATCTCATAATCAATCTTGCGACGGTCCCTTGTTCGTTATCCTTCGGCTGGTGAATTTCAATTAACACGGTCTCGTGTCCCGTCCCGCGGGAGGTTGCGGCCTCACTTGTCAGCGCGGTCAATCGACCTATCGTCCGTCATCATTGCATTTACGTCATTTCAGTGTCGCTTTAACCCTCGCCACACTGCGACTCTTTCCAAAACGCAAATTAATACAATAATTAAATAACCCAAAAAAATATCTAACTATTTATAACACAAAAAATTATTTTATTAGGCACCAGAGCTTCAACAAAAAAATTCACACTACGCACAATTACACGCTATCGTAATTCCATCGATACTATATCTCGACTTAATTATATAGTGAAATAATACATATTTTTTAAAAGCTCACAACCGCTGATGGTAACAAATTTGATTTAACAAAACATGGTGTATGACTTTATTTTATTATATGTGATTTTAAGACTGCCAAAAAAGCTTATTCATAAATGTCATAAATCATTTTTACAGATATTATATGAGCATTTGACAGTTGGTCTATCCGACAAACCAATCCTAAAGATATATTTATATTTTTTTTATATACCACGTTCACTCCCAAAGTGAAGCATATGGATCTACACAGTGTGAAGATATCCATTCCGATAGTCAAGTATATGGATCTGCGCAATGTGAAGATGTCTTGACAGATTATTTTTCACGAGAATCGTTTTTCAGACAATTACTCAACCCAATGAGCATTTAGTCCTGTGTTTTTACGATTTTAAAATCCGACAGAAGGGGAATCGAATCCGCATTCCCCGGATTGCTAGGCGCGCACGCTATCGACTACGCCAACCAGGAGACGAATGCGATATTATAATTGAAATATAACTAGCCGTTGGTGTCTTATATTATAAACATAACGCTAGCAAAAAAAGGGTTAAACTTTGATAGATTTTCATTATACTGTCAACCTTTCTTCGTTATTTCATCAAAAAGCATTCATAGTACCTAAACTAACATTTATATATGATACCCAATAACTACCAAAGATTGTTAAATGCGGCGTAGTATGAATCTGCTCTTAATTTAATTTATATTAGACCTTGTTGCCAAATTACCTGAAATAAAAATCAAATAATTTTGTACTTAATATTGATATTTGCGAAATTCATATCACTTACTAAATAATTGAATTTTTGTTTAATTACTTCAAATTAAGTCCATATAGAAAGTACCCGCTATCATGTTTCTTACAAAATTAATATACCATGTTATTTTGAAATATCTTGTGGAAGTTTTCCTCAAGTCAAGCAGTTAAAATAAATAATATATTCCATCGAGATTCAGTTATATAAATTCCAGTGTAGTTCTACAAGAAAGTGTATTTGTAAATCTTTAGCTTTTTAAGAATGCTAGAAAAAGTTGTCGCGGATTTAATCCAGTAGCCGTATGATGATTATATAAAATCGATTATTGGCTATCAACCAATCTGCCAGTTCGTGTCGTATCTCCTGTGTAGTCTGTTTATTACACCTTTCCAATAAAACATTTAATTTTGTACGGAGAGCCCACGATCCACGGCTTAATACTAAACACACTCACCCCGCACTTGAAGTCAATACGACAGTCGACTGAATAAATCGCATATCTACTTAACTTGACTTTTTTATTTTTAGAGAGTATACGACATACCACAGTGATTAGGTTGGTCATATACCATCAATTCTACCTAGTAAATGGGTGGCGAATAACATATATATACATATACACATAATTGAGATAGTACAAATTCTCCTTATACTCACGGCATTCACTGGAGCATTATTGTTTCTTGATATACGTCCAAAATGGCGCTAAAGCGTATTAAGTAAAACAATTGTTCCTCAATCGAAATATACATCGCTGGTGTAATTTTAATACTCCTTATTTGATCTATATAACGAAAATTTTATTTTGGCAGAATCATCAAAAGTATTCACCATTCACTATGAA
This sequence comes from Rhyacophila evoluta, assembly GCA_022683975.1. Taxonomy (NCBI): domain Eukaryota; kingdom Metazoa; phylum Arthropoda; class Insecta; order Trichoptera; family Rhyacophilidae; genus Rhyacophila; species Rhyacophila evoluta. Next base: position 4,295 of record JAGVSQ010004341.1, read on the forward strand.
AATCTGTAGGTATTTCAACAAAAACAACATACTGCCAAAATAATGATTTCCCGTAGTTGATCATCACAAAAAAAAATACACAAGTAACCCATACATGTATGTCATATTAATAATCATAATAATCGTTTAAACATTAAATGATTTACGAATATATACGCACTGTACGTGTATCAAGAAAAATCTAGAATATTACATAATACTATATTAATGAAAGTGTTCAGTTGTTTGGCTTCCTGTAAATGTTGTAAAAATGTTACTAAAGAAAATTAGCATAACGTTATGAATATTTTAAATATACTAATAATAGTTTATCCCGTAAAAAATATGATAATTGAATATAACAGGTGTAGCTAATAGATTTTTTATATACCATGTCCAATCCTAAAGTGGATCATATAGATTTACACAGTGTGATGATATCCACTCCGAAAGTGGAATGTGTAGATCTTCGCAATGTGAAGACGTCTTGACAGATTATTTTTCACGAGAATTGTTTGTCAGACAATTGTTCAACGCAATGGTTCAGTTGGGGATCGAACCCGCATTCCCCGGATTGCTAGCCGCGCACGCTACCGACTAGGTAATAACTACGCTACCAGGGAGATAATAGATATAGCAGTTATAATATTAATAAGCAATAATAGTTAAAATAAAGTAGGATTAAATCAATACAGCTTTGTAAGTCCATAGATTTGTGAAATTTGAAATGTATTAATTATAAATCTAATTTTGTTTAAGCAGGGCACAGCCGTTTACTGTTTGAGAAATTTTAAGCTAAATAAAAACGATAATAGTATACGACTAACTGCTACAGTCATTCCGAAGACACTCTCATAAGATTTACACCCCCTAATAAATTGCCTGTCGCCGATTATTATTTGCGAAATTAACTTACAAATAAATAAATAACTCCGCGACTTTAATTTTCAGCTTTGTCACGCATCGCCGAACTCCCGTCTGATGATTGTATAGAATAAGAGGTCAAAACAGGTGCGGTTTATATCATTCTGTCAAATCATTTATCTTCCTATTGCGTAAATGCCTTGGCTAAGAGATGATTTGTGAGGAGAAATTTCCACGCCCACTTACGCATTGTCGGTTTTTAAATATACAACTAATTATAAAGAGAAAAAATCCGTGGCCGTCGTTTTTTTTTTTTTTTGATGACAGCGTCTTTTTCGAATGATTAATTGGTATTGTGATATTTGTAGTTCTCGCTTCTAATTTTTACCGTTTCGCAAAGTGGTATCATTTAGCTAAATCTAAATACTTTATTAATTACACCACAAAAACTTTTCAAAATTATTCTTTATTATTATTATATTGTTTACCTTTTTCATCACGCAAACCTCCAATATACAAACGAAGAAATCAGCTTAAATAATCTTATATTAGTTATTTAATTATAATTTTTCATCACTAGGCTTTGGAAGATGATGGGCATTTTACTTTAAGTACGTGGATGCTCGACAGATTAAGCTACGTAATTACGATATGCTACGTAATAACAGATTATTGTGAACAATTGTAACAAAATAAGTCTTCAGAATGTGCAGATTCATATTACCTGTGCTACTAACTAGTCTTTATAGACATGGTTATTTTTCCAGTGTCATTTTATTACTATCAAATCAACAAAATTTAAAAAAATCTTTATTTTTAAATTTAAGCCTAGAAAAAATGTGCAAACCACTAAACAATATTAAATTAAACTAATTTATTAGTGTTTCTATTTTTCACGAACTGTTTTTGGATTTGGACCTCTGTCACAAACTAATACATTTACACTCGGCTTGCGGTAGGCGACAAGATTACTTAGGATACTTAAACAGAATCCATGATTTTTTTCTGAATCTGTTTTAATTACCGACAAAGATAAAATTGAATTTTATTTTCAACGCCGTAATGTTCTGTTTACTACCAGTACATATAATTTACACGAAGAAGGGGGGCTTAGAAGGAAATTATAAATATTAAATAATTGCATGCACGTCCTATTTGTATCGTTAAACAGCATACGATTATTAAAAATGCAAGCATCTTGTTTGTCTTTCACATTAAATCCGTGTTGGATTGGAACATACTGGATTTTGAGTGTTTGACTTTCATTTGTACTAAACCATACACAGCTGAATTTAGCTATCCTGACAGTACTGAAATAACTAATTCACAGAGCTTAACATCGCCATGCCTACAACAATATGCCATTGCTATTTATTGTCCATTTAGTACCAAAAATTTGTATAACTTCCATTGATTATTACTTCACAGACTCGCGACTACAATTAGGGTCGACTGCAAAATATGATTCAGTTCGGTCAATCTCACATATTTACTATCTTAATTCAACGCGAACTTTTTATGTAAAGTAATTTATAAAATTATATAAGTAGTTTTAATTTATTCTATCTAAAGAATGTATTAAGAATCAGTTACATTATTATCACTCTCTAAGTGTGAGAGCCGAGAACAACTCTGTATAAAAAAATACTTAGCGTTACCAATACTTCACTCGTGCATTTGGTAAGAAGCTGTATAGGATGTTGGTCATCTTTACATTATATAGGGTGGTTTTATCATAAACTAACTAAAATTAAAATACATTTTTTTCTCTAAATTGACGTAAAGATCTCTAAGCCAATTAATTACAAAAAATAACTTGATTTGTATTAAAAAATAATACTGTATATATTTTTTTTATCAATATTACAAAGGAACACGAATATTTGATGACAATAAATTACTTTTACGTAATTATTTTGCTGAATTAAAATATTTAAATGACATATCAATTATTATTGCCAGTAGATAAAAAATTAAGTCTAGTATAAATATACATTCAAATTAGATTTCTACTGCTGTATTTGTTTTACTATACTCACTTCGAATGTCTGACATATTGATCGTAGTAATGTGAAGACAAATTATTTTTCACGAATAATCGTTGCTAAATAACATATGTATATATAACATAATAACACTCAAAATCAGTGTCCAGGATTATACACATTTTTGCAACTATGAGCTACAAATCTCTGATGAAGGCTGAATCGCACTTCAATGTACGTATGATGTACACATGCTCATTCCGTGAATACGACGACTACGTTGCGTGTATTTTTGCGTAGTGTTATGAATATTTTTCTGTGTACCAGAACCCAAACGAGATTTTTACATCTATGATTTAAAATATGATGATTGAGTTGCTTTGGAATTAGTATAACTAGTTGTTTGTTTGGTAGATTTCACCGCTGGCACTGCTTGTTTGCTTAGTTGGGTACATACATATATATCTACTTAATATTCGAAACAATGGTAATACGGCCATGGAAAACAATGACGCGTCTCCTCCTTGTATACGAAAAAAATATTTAATACAAAGCATCTATAATATACTCTGACTCTTCTATAATTCTATGCCAACAATTTTTTCATCTGCGTTCACAAAAAGCGAACTCTGAACCGACAGTAAATTAACGAGAAATGAAACTAAATGAAGAAACTAAAAATACTACCAGGAAATCTTTCGTATTATTCCAGCGGAATTTAAAATATTTCGACTCACTCGTTTTTTTTTGTAGGATTATAATTTAAACAGAGTGTAAGTATTCTCACGCAATCCACATCCATCATCAGGTGGAGTCGATTGTGCGCCGAATAAAGACATTTTCTGACTCCTGAAACTGCTAGCTGTCGTCAACACTTTTTTGTCACGTGCTTCTCAAAATAAAAAAAAAACTGCATCATGTCTTAAATATTTACGGAATGAAATTTTTCCACACTCACCAGCCTTCCGCCTGCCGATAAGCATTTAAAATTTACTTTTTGTTTGAATCTTTGTAATAATTATTTTACTCATCATCATATATTATTGTTATTAATCGTAAAATACACTTAATATTAGCAACTTGTTCGTCTCCAAATTTAATTTGTATTTAGATAATTAATACTTGCTTTCATCCCCACTGACCACTCCGCCTCCGTACTCGTTATGCGGGTGTGTATAATAACGTTGCGAACGTGTGGCGCTCTTCGAAGAACCGGAAGTATCTCAGGAGCATCATTCCACGATCTTCATCGGCGTGCGCTAAATTAGCCATGATTCCTATTTTTTAATATCGAGTCATCGACAATCGACCTTCTCGTTCATCGTAAAATGTAGTTTTTTTTTAAACTTAAATAAGTGGAGTATATAGGATTTCCGCAATGTGAAGATGTCTTGATAGATTATTTTTCACTAGAATTGTTTGTCAGATATTTTTAAACCCAATGGGCATCCAGTCCTGCATTTTTTGATTTTTATAAATCCGACAGATAGGGAATCCAACCCCCATCCCCCGGATTGCTAGCCCCAGAGCCACCAACTATGCTACCGGGGAAACATGGAAGTTTTGTACATAACCATCTTTAATTACTTTTCATATAAAAAAATCTAGTATCGAACAAAATACCTTTATTTATGCTTGACATTTAAAAAAAAGGTATATTCAATGACGCAAAACCATCGTTGTTAGGATTTTTCAATACCGTCAGGAATAAAGAAATATCATCGTTTAGCATCCAAACAGTTAATATATACATCGCGTTACTTATCTATTTCGCTTTTGACGATATAATTTAAATTTACTTCGTTAATTTAATCAATTCGATTTAGCATTATACCCATAAATTTAATCTGGCCGGGTCCTAGATCATTATTCCGTGTTCACGAAATATTTACACGTCAGTTCATTCGCCGTATCAAGGCACCCCAATCAATAAATTAACGACATTTTTGTGTGTTTTAAATTATGTAAATTCTCCACGCCATGTCGTGTCCACCAGCGGGTTTGGTATGAATCACTTCCTTAATCCCGGTTATCAATATTAGTAATTAAGCTCCGTACTTCATAACAACGTTCATAACATATCGGTATAAAGATGGCTTTGAGCCAGCGGTTTTTAAACTATAGTTAATACAACTAACCTGCAAGTAGTATCGTCAATATGTCACGATAAGTTTAACGAATTTACTTTGTAATAATGTTTTCTATCTGGGTGAGGTAAGCTTAGATGGATGTTGTTTTATTTTTTTTTAGAATATGGTTTCTCTCTTAGCACTTAGTATTAAGTAGTCTTAACAATTATCTTTATATTTTTACTTGTATTTGGTCTATTATAATATTATTCAATTTATACTCTCCTATTATTCTTGTATAACTTATAATTTGTAATATTCTCAACATGTGAAATAATTAAATTTAATACAAAAGATATTTTCTTATCAAAAATAGTCTCATTAATTCTCTGAATAGTATGTGAAGAGTACTTACATGGAAGGAATGAATTTATTTGAAATTAACTATTATACCTTACTATTTAGAGTAATTTTTTTTACACTCAAATTAAATTCATTTTACTGTCTATGTTTTTAAATCCATTGCAACTTTATTCATGAAAATTGTTGATGATATATTATATTTTTATTATACTGGTGATAATTCAATATCCTCAAACTGTTTATGGGACCTATTTTTTTGAAAGAGAGTAGAATATCTAATATAATCGTGGATATTGCTGTGTAGGGTAGTTATTATAATGTGTGTACATTTATAGAGGCATGCGCACTGCCAGTTGAGTTGTGTTGTGTCATGTGCCGTAGAGGGTCGCATTAGAATGTGTACCCGTTGGATAGAAACGAAAATTATGCTGATCGTCGATGACAATAATGGCATTGTGTTGGACGGGAAGAGGGCCTCCGCAGGAGGAGGACTCTCCCTCTGATCGCCCTCCGGCTATTACTGCCGACCGCGTTCTCCCAAGTTTACAACGATCCGTTATCGACCAAATTCAATTTCAAAATAGCGCTCCCAACGCGGGCAGGTAAATTATGTAAGACATATTTTCACATTACTACCCATCTAATATTGTTGGGCATATTACAATGTGGCGTTGTTTATAATAACATAACAATGGGCAATGTAAACCAGCGGTCCCTAATCATTTTAAATCGACAGGTTACATTATCCATCCAAATATTATATTTCAAACTATTAAACGGGCAAATATAAACAGAAAACAAAAATTATTCTCCACAAATTACACGGTAAAGTATCACTGATAGAGAGAGATAATTCGCTTTGCAAATATCCATAAGCTTCATTTTTTTTTACCATATTCGCTCCGAAAGTGGAGCGTACGAATCTAAATAGTGTGAATATTCACTCCGAAACTGGAGTATATTGACAGATCATTTTCAATCCAGTCCTGCATTTTTGGGATTTTTAATATCCCGAATTCCCCGGATGCGAGGCTCGCGCGCTAACTTCTTCAATACCGACGAGACTTCATCTGTAGAGCAGAAATGGCTCAAGAAACATTCACGATATTAATAAATTATATTAAACGACTATGGATACATCGTCCCTCTAAAGTTAAAACTCATTAAGTACATTTTTGGCCAAAATGACTTTTTTGATAGATCGACTAAATTTTACAAATTCTATCGTTTGAAGAAATCATTTTGACGATAGCCATCCTATTAACGCAGAAAAAAACTGAACAATGTAACTTAATAAACGGATTTTAAATCGCAAAAAATATCTTAAAACCTCAAAATCTCAAAACTATAAAAATGCAGATAATTAGATTTACCTTTGGAAGGCGATTTATTAAATAACCTTAACGGTGCAATTATTGACAGATAATTTTTCGCATGCACCTCGACAACACCATAAGTTTTCTGTTATGGAGGAAAATAGATAGATGTTGTGATAAAGAAAAAAAATATTGTAATACATATATTATTTTGAAGAAAAAGAAAATCGTGAATTTATAATGACAATCTATGTGAAAGTAAACGTTTTGAGTTAAAAACATTTATCTTTCTCGTGGCGTTAATTTAATATCGAAAGATTTTTCATCAAGGTTGAAAACCTCACACGACCCGTGATTGATTCGAAGGATAGATCGCTTGTTTGAATTTTCCCGATATTTTCCCGCGACCAAAACTTGCTTTTCCATTGGCTGGCATATGTGCGTCCTTCGTAGGCATACTGTGTACTTTATGCAAACAGGAATATACACGTAGTGCTGTGCTTGTAGAAACTTTGGACTCTTTCAAAATACACCATGTGTTAACCAATGTAAAGTACCGTACAATGAAGCGACTTGAATATCTCAGAAAAAGCTTTTCAAGATCTTTTTTCAAGTATTATATACCACGTACAACGTTTAAAAAACGTACATCTTTCACGTAAAAATTAAAGCTAAAAAATCTTCTATTGCGAACTTCGCATTTGTGACTTAAAAACTACCATATATTAACACATTAATTTTTATTTGGCTTGTATCACATTTCAAACTATAGTCTCATAATATATAATTACTGATTTATCCATTTCATAAAAACTTCCTATAAATTTCTAAGCTTAACAATCTTTTGATCTCGACTACACATTTTTTCACAAGTATTTATAAAATATCAAGTTTTATTTGGTAAATAATAACAAACGTGTATGAGCGTAGAATCAGTATAATTAATAATATCCAACTATATTTTAATATAAATGGATTATTATTTGTGTAATGTAAATGTATACATTTTGTCTCCCCGGTCAGCGTAGTTGGTAGCGTGCGCGCCTAGCAACCCGCGGAATGCGGATTTGATCCTCCATCTGTCGGATTTGAAAAATCTTCAAATACAGGACTGGATGCTCATTGGGTTGAGCAATTTTATGACAAACAATTCTCGTGAAAAATAAGCTGTCTATACACCTTCCCAGTGTGCAGATCCATATGCTCCAATTTGGGAACAAACATGACACAATGTTGTTGTTGTATACATAAATATCAGCTAAAATATATATATTTATCTTATTTTTATACGTATCCTTATATCTGAAAAATTTGACTTTTGGGCAGCTTAAAGAAACTATCGTGGAATAAAAACAAATTTTAACTCTAACGTAAAGTGTTCTTTTCCTGCAGTTTAAATAATTTTGAGATGAGTCGTTTATTAAACGCGTACAAGTCAAATAGTATGAGCTGACTTTAAACTATTACATATGTCAGAGTGCGAAAAATCTCATAGTTAGTTTTTAACAGAGCTTGTTCATAATAAACATGTTATGTATGTAGTATACGAGTATATTACAAACCTGGGACCTGTCTCTTATATGAATCTCAAATAATTCTCAGTAGAAATATATGTCGTATTTGTAACGTGTAAGTTTTCTGAGAAATGTATAATGTCGGTTGTACTAGCTCTACCGTGTGGCATGGAGAGGTCTTACAACAAAGCTTTCGATATTAATATTTTTTAACTCTTCATCTTTCGTACCTATTGAAACAATTTCGCGGGGGTACATCACTAAATCACACGGCGCTTCGATAGAGATGGTCGGCCCCGATAATGTATGCGCAGTGAGGCAATAACGGCAAAGCAGACAGGGCTTGCGGGCGACCCGGGGATGGGCCGGCCGGGGGCGCGCATTAATTAATCGGGAAGCTCCGCGACCGCCGCCGGCCTACATACCGCGCGCCCTCAACCCTCCCTTCCAGTGTAGCACATAGTCCACAGAAAATGGCATTGGATTTTGAATTACCATAAAGTCTAAACAATTTCGTAAATTTCTACACAGTTCTTTTATTGTGACATTGGTTTCACTTGGCAGCATAATGCAACGATGCGTTATTTGATATTATAAAACAATACCAACATCATATGTTTTCACAATTAATTCAACGCCATCAGTAAATAAAATATAATTGATGCCAAAAAAACCTTATAATAAATACTTGAGTTAAATGAGATTGAATTAAACAAATATTGTGTTCTTTATAAAATTGGCATTTTGTTTTGTCGCGTATTTTTTTATCATGTCCGCTCCGAAAATAGAGCGTATGAATCTCCGGAATGCGATAAGATATTTTGTTTTTTATAAAATTGAATTGTCGACAATTGGTCAACCCAGCACGCATCAGTCTTGCATCTGTGTATTAAAAAAAATCCAGCAGTTCGTAGTATCCAATTGAAATTTTCTCAGAGGCACTGCATTTTTTTCTTAAATATTTTGGCGTACAGTTTTAGTTTTATTTATAAAAGTTTATGTATTACTTAAATGAATCACCTTTAGGCGATGCCTAAGTTTATTATCGCTAGCCTACCGGACTACCCTGTGGGCCTCCCCCACCCGCATCCCACTGCCACGTGTTCGCTCTAACCGAACATCGTCGGGATGGCTAACTACCTACTGGCTATGTATCACGACTGCGGCCCGCGGGCCACACCTGATGCTTTGGTCATCGCCTAATCATCATCAGTAATATTGATATTGACCAGTAATAATAGTTATGTCACTCACTTTAGATCAGTTGAAAACATAAAAAATACGTCAGTATATTATATTTTTCATGTGTTTAAACCTAGGATTAAACATTTCTGACTCATCGCATTAAATGTGGTGACCACAGAATTACAAAGCACGTAGCATTACATAACACACGATATGACACTTTTAAATCTTTCCAATTTTCAAGCCAAATAATATTTATTAATAATACTAAGTCACCTGCTAAAAAGAATAGTTCTAAAATACTATACCATTTTAGTGTTAAATATTTATGTTTCGCCACAATTGTTTTATTGATACTGAGTCATTTATCTATGCTTTATAGCCCATACGACTGATAATAATTACCCTATTTCAAAATAGTCCAATTATTAAATAGACAATCATTTAATAAATCTGAATAATATGATTGAAAATCCCTGTTACTATTGCCGATGATGATACATGGTGTGTCTATATTCTATTAACCCTTACGCGGTCCTTATCGGATTAACTTTCTCAATCCCTGAGACCGAGAAACGAACCCTAACCCTTGTGCTTTGTCCTCCCGGCCAAGCGGACTCTTCAACAGTGGCCGGAAAACACACTCGATTGATTAATTGCCGCATCCGTGTGGCTTTACCCCTTTCTCCTCAAATAACTATTTTTTGCGGTTTCGTAAAATTCGCATCATCAAAAACTGTCATCAAAGCGCGAGTTTACATGGAATAAGTTAAATTTAACTTAATTTTAATTTAATAAAAATTGTTTATCACGATAAAAAGAGTTTGTCTTCTAGATTGTTACTAATTTTACCATCCTTTGAAATAATTCGTACTTCCATATAGTGTATTATCCCATGACCAAATTCATTATCAATTCAACCACGTCATTAATTATTTTCAACAGCTATCATCATCAATTTGAGATTTTGAAGATTGAAAATATTTTAATATTTTCTTCTTCGTATTCTATCTTATTCTTTGTTCCACATCCGCTACTTTAGTGAAGTATATAAAAACCGCACGGTTTTCTTTTTTTTCATCCTTTTTGTTAATCTTCTTGTATCTTCCTGGAGCATGCCAGGATTTAAATGTCTTAAGACTGGAAGACTAGGGTTGTGTTGACTCTCTTGAGATATTCGTAGTACATGGATGAACCAATTCACTGTATAACTTACTCAACTAGTGGCCACACGGTCCGTTTTCAAAACGAATCATTTCCATCGAAGTCACTTCACCGTTCATTCAGCACCTGTCGAAAGCTTCTGTTCTCAACGCTTAATACGTCATCATGTGGCCTTGTCGAGTGATGTTATTCACTATTACAAAATAATCCGATCAAAATTTTGGTTTATACCGAGTACAAAGTATGAACCTCGATATTCCGCAAGAATTCATAGATAACTTCAGCTATTATCATTTGAATATCAAACTCACTCACACTTGAAGTGCCATCAGTCGAAACATGTCCCCTCATGCGTTTGAAGCTGTTGACGCTCTCGATATTCTGTCCATCACTTATCATTCTTCATTCCGGGAATTACGTGCGTAATTTCTAAAATTATTCATTTAGTTACCTATCAGTATCATACAAATCAATTGATAAGTCTTTCATAAACATATTTGAATTAATTTATCGCTAATATGTAATCTTCATATAAAAAATAGAATACATTGCAAAAACTTTATGTATTCAATCAAAAATAGATATTCAATCATAACTGTGCCCAGGATATGACAATACCAATACCAATTTATATTTAAATCTACCGCGTATATAAATAATGTTAGAAAAAATCGCAGTTATTTATTTTGAATCGAATGATAATTATATGTATTCTGTTGACTACAGCGACGAACATTCAATTATTTGGGGAGATAGATGTTATATAATTTAGTATTTAATTAATCACATTACGTTTATGCTATGCATGATACAGATTGGTCTCTAACATGTTATTACGAACCTACCTCTCGTTGAAATCATTTGTAAATAATATGTAAATTTGATATACTACTCAATTATTCTATTATTATTGTAGATTCTGTAGCATACATACGTTCTGGTTTAGTATAATATTAAAGGAAATTGAACACAGGGAGTAATCTCCCGAACATGTATTTATCGTGTATTAAGCCTTAATTGATGCTATTAAATTGACTATGAGAGTTCTTGGTATATTTTTTCATACTTTATATTTATTGAGGAAATCATTTCTTTTATTGTTCATAGCTTACATTATCGTGTCTTAGATATATATATATATTATCAAAATTAATAGTTAGTAGATATTCTACGAAAGATTTTTATAAATTTTGTCCCATTTGTATGTAGACAATGTTTACTTGATACAATTTTGATATTCCAAAAATTAGCTTCGGTTTCTTCCAAATGAGTCTCACTTTGCTTTAAAACAGTATTAATAAAAGGAAATTTACGAGGAAATACTTTCATCTATCAGAAATGTGATCTTCAATGATAACTACTTTGATTTGTTATAATCTACTGAAGATTGATAATATCATAGATTTTATATTGACTTGCTCTACAGATAGTAGCTTAATTTAATTGTTCGTGTCAATAATATCCAATATTAATTCACTTCAGATAAATGCAAAATAAACTTTTATCCGTGTCTCCGGTAGGCGAGAGGTTAGCATGCGCGCTTCGTAATTGAAGCTTAAGGGTTAGAATCTCATAGCTACAGAATATTAGAAATCCAAAGATAAAGTACTGGATACCAAAATGGATGGCAAAATTGGCTAATAATTAATTTTCGTCAAAATAAATTTTACACACTCTGTTTCTGAAGTGGCCGTCGTTGACGTCAATTCATAGTGTACATAATAGAAGGAAAAATACATTTACTTCTCTTATCTAACTTATATGATTTAGTACTACTTTTATCACCCAGCTTTTCCCGGGATAGATTTAAATTTATTCGTCATTCATAATAATGTATTCATCCTGATATTACAAAATTATACTTAGTTGCATACAATATATTAAGTCTCTCGATAATCATCGGTATCAATGCTATATGTAGAAATGGCAATCAGACTGACATGTGAAAATTTCACGTCGATACTGTTCATTGTTTGGGAGAAGTTCTTGCAACAGACAGACACGTATATTTTCTGTTTTACGTGATAGCATACAATACATGATAATAATATAATATCAGTTTTGATTTTTGAGAATAGCTTTAAACTTGTACGTTAAAATATATAGAACTTGCGACGCTGAATCGACTTATTAAGCATCTAGAGTGCCGCGTCTTCCTGTGTGATCCCGGATCACATCTCCGCCGAGTGGCGAAGTGACTTGGTCGCAATCGTTTCTTTTTTTCACTCTCCGCCGACATTATTGTGTGTGTGCTTCTTTTTCGCCGGCCGTAAATTGTGACGGAGTGCAACAGGTGACGTGGCGCACGCATTCCTCGCCCCGCTGACAACTCATAACTCCTCTATAAAACGGATAATTTATTTCAAGGATCAAGACCAGGGCTACCTACCACATTGAATTTGTTGCTTCTTTTTCTTCCAACCCTCCGGAAATTATTAAATTATGTACACCCGAAGAAAACAATTAATTTATTCCACATAGTAATCTAAGAAATCTTAGTCTATTAAATTTGTAATTAATAAACCATCGGTTAACTCCCATATCTATAGTTCAATCTGCAAACCAGCTAACTCCACCCATGGTCGAAAACTCATTTTGGATGCCATTTTATTCAACATCAACTTTTCTTTTGCATTCATAACGCAAACAAAATAGTAAAATTCGAATTATGTAAAATCATCCGCACACCCCAGCCAACTCCATATAGTTAACATACATATTCATCACAGTGTTTCTTTTGCTCCTGAATATTTTAGAGTCATGGTGGTGGCTGATACTATATATCCGATGTATAGTATATGGATTTCTGCAATGTGTCTTACTGGTTATCTACTTATTGCTTTACCTCTAGCCATTCAGTTAAATATCTTTTATGAAAAACAAATGAAATAATATAGCACTTAAGCTGTAAAATTTAAACTTGCAACCCCCCACCCCTTGTCATCTGATGCACGTGACAGGGCAGAATATTTACTAAAATAGTCCACAAAGTATATTAAAAATTCTCCATCTTAGAATGTCTATATGCTACACATTAGATAATTTTATCTATGATCAAATGGTCAAATATACATTGATATTTCATATATCTTGTCTAAATATATAGGAGCATACATTCCTATATTATATCAAAACTAAAAAGGCAAATATAACAAACAAATCAATCTATCTTTCGAATTTATTATAGTTCTATAATCAATGTTTTGATGTATAATATTACTGGTTAATATTTATTTACGGTAATTTTTCGACATCATGGTAAATATAAATAAAAATGAATAAAATCATTCTATTCCATGCGGGTAGATTGGTCTGTCAACCCTGGGTTCTCAATCTTCGACAGAATCGCTGGGAGCGGAGTCGGTAGCGGCAACGCCTAATTATCAAATCTATTATGGGATCCAATCCACACATAAAACGTGAGCGAATGCTTTTGTGTATCCTGAAACCGAAAATTACAGGAGGTAGGAATTTAGTCTACATCCCAATGACATCTTTATGGTATCAGCTGTCTTCAAATGTATTGTAATTTTAATATATTATTTATCATTTCTAATAATAAAATTCTAAAAATTTTAAATGACACATTATGTTATTATATGTCGTGTAGATGATAACAACTTATACATTCAAAACAACGGTCGGATGATTACTTTAGATTCATATGCTGATCCACTGGCTCGAGTATTCACCGATAAGACTCATCCATTTTATCAGTTAACCGACTGTCAATATACTATAATGAATATAGTGACTATAGTATATAATACTTTAAGCGCAAAAGTATGAACCAAACGATTTAAAAAAAATACTAACTTATAAAAATGTTTCTGGCTATCAACGGCATATTTTTCACTTACTTTTTGCTTTCTTCTGTAAAATCTGCTGAAGCCAAATTTTTGGATGACTAGGCGAGATGTGATACTGTAAATGTATCCACCATAACAGCATCATACACCCCACGTTGTACTAGTTTTCGCAGGTACCAACTTTGTATGTTCTTATCAAATATACAAATTTTATTTTCATTAAATACCTTCTGTACAAATTGAAAATATAAACTTTATGTAAGTAACAATGACTATATTTTTTACAAAATTATATCAATTAGTCATGTCCATTAACTTTGCATTGTCTAAATTATGCTTTGGTTGAATACTCTCTTAGTATTATATATATAATACCATTAACATTCGTCTTCTTTTGAGAGTTGGATATACGTCTAGGAAATGACAAAACTAGCAGTATATGACTATAACTAAACAACTACCAAATATACTGTTATAACAATTCAACAAAGAAATAAAATAAAAGTTACTGAAATAAAATGAGATAATATTCGTGATCATCAATCTCAGACTATAAAATTGATACTTAGCTTTAATTTTTTAATAATTAATTGTGTTTAATTGTAAACACGTCAGTTTTACGTTACTAGCTTAGCAGAGATTTAACGTAAATTTTAGAGGAACCGTAATTTTATTAAAATACTGTCGTTGAATTTAAGTTTTTTTATATGCATTTATGTATATATTGCGTGTATGAAATATATTTTTTTAGTGGAAATGTACCAGATGTATGGACGCCTCTGGAGTATAACATTAGTAAAAAGGCCGTGTAAATATCGTTGTTTTACATAGAACTGACTCGTTCGAGGAATGCCTTAACATCCATCTCTGAGACAGCTCCGCAAGATTAGCTCATTTTCATTTCAACAGCCAGAAGATTATCTTCCTCCGTAATTAATACTGGAACATTTATTTACAAGATACAGTGATATAAATAAATACCCGGTCCGCTGCGTTAAATAATATTTGTCATTTATAATGAACTTAATTTCTGGCTATGTTTAGTGACTGAGTTATCGCAACTAGGCGGTCTCGTAT
>JAGVSQ010004342.1:0-19616 GCA_022683975.1 Rhyacophila evoluta
TCTATTTAGTCTAAAAATATCTTCAATGTAGTTAATTTTATGTTTAAAGGGAATCAAATTTTCTTGGAGATATATGATATCCAATTTTCGTTCAAAAAATCTGAGACAAATAATTAAACAATAAACTCAACCATAAAAATAACATTATATATAGTATTATCGCATTACGATATTAAAGATATATAAAATATTTAGAAGATATAAATGATGCAGAAATGCAAAGTAGGCAAAAGTTTTAAATTAGGTAACTGAAAAAGTGTTTACGGACAAAGTAATTAACGTAAAAAATCACAAAAAGTATTGATAGAGAGAGCTCTCTCTCTCGTTCCGTGAAAGTTTCGAACTCACTTATAAATTTACTTCAAATAAATTTTCCAAGATTTCCCATCTCAGGCGGCCGGTCGGTCGGCAGTTCTAATAAATCACTTTTCACATACAATAAACGTTTCTTTTTACGAATGACTATTTTGCTGTCACCTATTATGAATTTATCATTATTTTTGACAAGGTTTTAGACTTTGACTTTTATAACAGCCTGTTTGTTGATATGATCGCCTTTTCATGACGTTTTATTACCTACATACATTCAACTTACAGTGTTTTTTTTTCAGTTTAGTAAAATATTCCTCGACTAATGAATCAATCAATATTTTGCCAATATTTAACAATAAAAACTCATATGCCTTTTTTAGCATATAATATATGCTTTTTTATTCGAGATACGGCATCGAAAAAAGTACCAATGAGCATATTTGAAGCATATATGAACCTAATTTTTTTTTTTTAATATTATAGTCTTAAGTATGTATATGATATCCCTATGATCTATAATTAAACTATCTCCTCGGTAGCGTGGAGATAGGCGTAAATGCCTAGCAATCCGGTGAATGCGGGTTCGATTTCCACATCTGCTGATTTTTTTAAAGATCTGAAAATTCAGGACTGCAGGTCTATTAGGCATTGTCTTATAAACAATTTTCGTAAAAATGATCTGTTAAGCCATGCCTTTATATTGCAGAAATCCATTTACTCAACTTTCAGAGCAGACATTTTCACACTGTCTAGATCCATATGCTTTACGCTAGGAGCTTTGAAATAAATATAGTTAACTCATTTTATGTGTGTAAATTCATACTTAAATTTATGTTCCGGCATGATTTTTTCTCATTCTATCACTGTTTTTAAGTAAAGCATATGAACACTAAGTATTTATTCTACAGAAATTCTAGCTAATCAATCTTTTCACAACTTTCCACCAGTTTCCTACAATTGCCAACCCTCATATAATATCCAATACACGCTATGCATAATTTTAAGTATTTATAATTAAATTTAGAAATAATTACAGTGTAATTTAATAATGCTTTTAACTTGTGAAGCCCAACATAAATTTATTTCGAACAATTTTATTATGTTATGTTATTTTATATTATGATCTTCTAAAAAATAAAATCTCTTCATTTTAACAAAAAACTCATTCGGCTTATGATTCTACACAATAGTAATTTCTATTAAACATAAAATATGTCTCGTATAAAGACAAAAATAAACGCGTAGACTTTGAAAGCAGAGCCACATTAAAAGATTGAAATAGTTTGTCTGCCTTGTTCAGGCATATTATTCAGATAGAATTATGAAATATGCTCTCAAAATGTTCAATATTCATTCCGTGAAAATATTATCTTATCTTACAAAGCAATCATATGCTTCGCTTGACATTTTCGCTCAAAAATAACTCGGTTCAATAATACTAGACTAACAAAGAGAAAAGAATTTTCTAAAAATGTCTTGTATCAGGCTTATAAAATGGTTGTATTCTGCTTAGAAAAACAATGTTCCTTGTTCAATTTTTGAAATAACGTATGAAAAGTTTGATAAATACCATTATGTGGTTAAAAATTAAACTGTTCAATCAATATGTTGTGTACGAATAATGATATAAAATATGAACGTTCAATGTAAGACAGATCTAAGCTACACTAAAAATTGCAGATATTTTAATAGCACACTTCAGGTTGCTCATAATGTGATAAGGTCGTGAAAGAAACAAGCGTATGAATGAGAAAGCAGATTAGACAAAAACAAAGAGATAATAATTTGGCTTGCGGCATCACTTGGTATTAGTCATCGTTCAATGGCATCCAAGAACCACAAAGATACACGATAAGGCACTAAAACGAGACTTGAAATTAACAGGTAAGAAGTTAGAGCGCAAATTATGTACTTTCTAGTGGATACCAAATATAGTTTTGAAAAATTATCTCTTGGTTTCTTATAGTGAATTGAAGAGGGTATACCACATTTATTATAAGCCCGCATAATGCACGTAGATACTTGGTGGGTGGTGATGATATATTATACAATGTAAATTGTTCATTATTTTAAATTTGTAGTATACTGTGACATGATAAATTTATTGGACTTTTTAATATTTCTTCAGCAGCAGGTTTTTGGAAACTTGGTTGCTTTTCAATAAGCTGAAGTTTTCATAAATCTATATCTGAAAAACCGTAATAGAAGCTTTTTTATCTTTGACGCATTATTTATCTTTCGCCGGGTTTAATATATTTCTTAAACAAAACCAGCAGAAAACGTAGATTTAAAAATAAAGAACACGAAACAGCATGCATTTGAGCCAAGAAGTTGTCGTGGGCGTTTGTATGTAAGGAAAATATTTTAGCCAACGACCTGTGGATCAAGCGCCATGTTAAACATAAGTGATTTATGGGCGAAGTGTCCCAAGAGGTATTTTATTTATTATTCACGTTGAATTAAACGTATTGTGTTGGCGGCCGGCCTCGACTTTTCAAAGCGGAAATTGTATTAAAAATTAACTCTACCTTGCGCAGAAATGCTGAGCTGTGCTATTTTTACTTGAAATATAACGGCAATGCTGAATTTTTATTACATTGATTAAGTTCTCTTAATTTTGGAATGTGTAAATTAATAATTTTACCGTATTCTGCGAAAGTAACAAAGCTTATTGGTTGTATTTTACACTAAATAAATTACCATTGTGGAAATTGTTAATAGAAATTATGTATTTACAAAAATAAGAGCAAGTAATAATTTTATAAAAGTTATGGCGGTCGGAAGAAATCACTCATTTAATAAAAATATAAAGAAAGTATGATACATTTAAAAAAGGTATTTTGAAATCATGAAAACATTTTTATAAATGATAATAATATACATATAAAAGTATGATTTATTTAACTTCAAAAACATGTTTATTTAAAATATACATAATATCGAAAATATAACATTTATTTACTTAAAAGTATCTTACTTAATATCTTAATTCTGTTTTATTTATAAAATACTCAAAAAAAAAAGAACTGATTTGATCGCGATTTCACTTTAGATTTAAAGCATTTTAAATAATAAATTACTATATCGTAAATTTAATTGAGTCTATTGCTTTGGTTGATTATCATAATGGTATTTATATTGTAAAATTTATCGATTAGCTTATCATAATAAGTCATTATTTCCTCGAATAGCGTTTGTTATAGGCAACAAGCAAGTTTTGCTATCTTCAGCTATCCCATACCTAATAATATGTCAAATAAACTGGAGCGTATAGATCTACACAGTGTGAAATTGTTCATATGGATCTCCGTAATTAGTAGGACAGATTTATTTCAAGAGAATTGGCTGTCCAGTCCTTGTCTCAAAGTTTTGATGTTTTTTTTAATTCAGCAGCTGTTTGAATTGAACGTGTCCTCCGGTTCTGAAATGCGAACACTAACCTCTCGGCTATGGGAGAAACAATATTTATATTATATACGAATATTACAAAGACACTTTACCAGTTGCATCCATCTCGGGCTTAAATAAATTTAATCGGGCGTGCAAAATATTGATCTAGCTACGGTTAAGCCCGTGACAAATAATCAACGAGCGAAATTTAATAGATGTATGGATAGCATTAGCATAAAAATTCAGTCGCGGATTGAAATATGATTGCAATATAATTTATCTTATTCTTCATTAAATGTTTAAGTAGATATTGGCCTATGATAAAAAAAATATGCATCAATAGTCTAGTAAACTAGGCTGCGAGAATAATAAAAAAATAGCAATGCTTGTTCCTAAGCATTAAGTAAGTTTTTAAACTAAAATTTATTTGAGTAATTTATCACAAATCAAAATAACTTTACATATTTTTTAATAAGAGCATCAACTCGGGAGTAAAATGATGAAATTGAAGCATGGAGTATTGTATAATACAAAATTATACTAGTGAAAAATACAAAGTCTTGTAATATAGTATTATACTTTACTTACATTTTTAAATCAAAGGCCATGTGGCTTGAGAATTTATTTTTGTTTGCTTTATCTTTCAATACGTCGAATAAGTAAACATAATATTTACCAGAGCCTCATTTTTTAAGTAACAAAGTCTTTTGTATTTTAATCAAAATTGAAGCACAAAACACATGGCTCTCCTTTTCGGATAATATTGTTACATTAATGATAATACATTAAAAGTCCTCGCTAAAAGCTTTGGAAAAAAACAAGCCCCTCGCTTAATGATGAAAGATAAATTTCGTTCTTTATTTACTTTAACAAAATACTGAAAAAAGCTGACTTAAAGTTGTATACTTTTTATGTACACATAATTATCGTACAAATTTTTAATAAAACAATTTCATATAAAAAAACAAAACATTAAAGTACTTGTAAATAATTAAATTAGCAATACATTAGTAAAACCCTATTGTATAATATTAAAATCACAATATATGTTAGAAAAAATATATAAAATAGTGTCTCTTCATAAATGAATATATTATTGGGGAAAAATTGCTGGATTCAAAGATATTGATATATTCAACTATTTTTTAACATCTTTGACATGTTTAAACTGTTTTTTAACATCTTTAATATATATTTTATCATTTACCAATTTAAGTTAATCGATTGAATGGATGTAATGATTTTTAGTTGTGTAAAATTTAAAAAAGCGGTTATAATGCTTAGATAAAAATAATCAATTATTTATTTGACGATAGCTATTTCTTGGCATCATTAAAATTACATACAAATCTAAATTATTTGATGGTAGTATTAATAAAATTAAAAAAGTAAAATTAATCAAAGGAATGTGTTTATTATATTATTAAATTATCTACAATACTGTTAATATGCTCACTTTTGATTTGATTATATTATTGCTTAACTATTTTTTTTATCAAAAACTAAAATCAATAAAATAAATAATAATGAAAGTTTGTAGAGAACTGTACGTAAATTTGTGGGACGAAAAATATCTAGATATTTTAAAAATAAATAAACATGTACCGGAAAAATAATCGGTACCATGTGTGAAGAGTACAAATGTGTGTATAATATACAAGATACAATGAAGAGTATGAATAAAGAGTGTAAAAATCTGAAACTTACGTCAAAAAATTACGTTCTAATTTGTATAGTAAGCTTTAAAAAAATAAACTTGCAGGACTGGATGCTCAGTGTGTTGAGGAATAAGCTGAAAATCAATTTTCGTTTAGAAATCTGTCAAATAAATCCATATACGCTATTACTTGGATGGTCGATGTCACACTGTTGAGATCCACCATGATCATTTTTCGAAATGGTCAAGAAAAGGACAAAAGGTACAATGGGTGGTATGAATAAAATATAAAACCAAAAGCTTCCTAAAAATAACGTTAATATTTGTATGGTGAGCTTTGCAATATTTTTTCTAGTTTTAACCCCATCAACAAGCTTCGCAGAATTAAAAATCCAATCTAGTCCGTATGTGAATATTCCACGCTGGCTTTATTGACCAGCCGCGCCTCGGGCTAGTTTAATCATCGCACCCTCAACGGGGGGACGAGATATCTTACCTATCCCTCTATTTCAATCCCCCAAGCGACGTGGTCAGCTGTGGATTAGGGCGGTCTTCTTAAGACATTACGGATATATTAAGACAACCAACGTTTCCAAACATTGCGGCTTTGCAATAAAATTATAGATGTTTTGTTATTTTTATGAATTTGAACAATTGCAATGAAAACCGAAAATGTATCTGTTTATACCAACTAAAAGATGAGTGATGAATGTTTTGAGATTGCTAATAATGATTGGCACAAACTTTCAATTACTTCTGTCAAAATAATCTGTAAAACATATTAACGGCGTCAAAACATTGTTGGCATTTATTTATGACCTGTGCAATATAATGTTAGTCATTTATAAAATAACATCAATAGCCTATAGTTACACGTATTTGAAAACAGTTTTTAAGCAATCATTAAATTTTTAGGCATATTCTACTTTTCAACTACAATATATTACATCTATTTATTTAAATTTAATATTAGCAGGATTTTAATGACAAATTTGTTTAAGAACTCAAATGTATAGTGTTCTTTTAATACCATGAATTTTCATATTCAATAAAAAATAATGTATCGAAATAGTAAACGGTGGTTTAAAAAAAATTCCAAAGTGCTATTTTTTCAGTAAAAATAAATAAAATGAAAATTACCTTCGTCCGATACAAAATAAAGTAGCCGATCATTTGGTATTTTACGTTTTATTATTCAATGAAAAAAACGACATGACATTTCCGATTGTGAAAGAATTGATTGCTTTTATTGATTTCGTAATAATAGAAAAATGCGAACTTTAGCGTAAATGTCGTGTATTAATATTAAAATAACTTGGAAAACTTCACGAAGGAAACTTTCAATTTAGAACTCTCATATTGATAGCTTTTCACCTAGGGCAATTTTTTCTAATATTAGTCATGCGATCGACATGGAATATGCTTTAATATTTGAGTAGATATTTGGTATCATAGCGTTATTATTTACTTAAATATTTTATTAAAAGTGTTCTTAAAATAATACTTATATATGAATTACACATGAAGAAGTCGTGATTATTTTTTTTATTATCCCACTTTTTGTTCTATCTCAATAAAAAAATAGTGCTTCAGAAGTATTTGTATTATAACGTTGATAACCATACTATACTAAGTACTAAGATACAAGTACATACAAGTTCTAAGTATATCGATAATTCTGCTACATCATGATCGATATGAAAATCATAACATTTTTTAAAGTAATATTGATTATCATACATTTACTTGAGATCTTGGGCTTCAATTTAGATCCAATTATACATGTACGTGATAGTATAGTTTTCAAAATTTTCCTTGATAAAAAAATAAATTAAAATATTAAATTATTAAATAAAAATAATAGAATATATTGAGTTTTCATATAGACTAGCTTCTAAGTAAAAGAATTGGTGGAATAAATATATCCTGGTGTAATTATTATTTCAGTCTTCAAGAAATAATAAGCATACACTATTTTGCTTATTGCCGTGGACTTTGTTAAAGAGATGGCGCCTTAGCAACGCGTTGCCGTCTTGTTTATATAATATTAGTCGCGAGCACTTTTATGTGTTACTCATTATACTCTCAAGTGTGGCAGTAGCAAGAAAATTTCAAAAAAATATTTTTCACTGCAAAATTTAATCGTTATATAAATATTATTTTAATTATATTTCTACTAACTTGTATGAGCAATAATTGTATATTAGCAACATACCATTATGAAAATATTTTTAATTTAAAATATCGTGTTATTTATTAACTCACCAGTATAACAAATAGATTAATTGAATCTAATTTCATTCTATATTGAATTATCCACTTTAGAAAATTGACTACGCGTGGTATTTCGATATTTTTATTTTTCACAACATTCACGATTCTACGAAGTATTTTAATTCAATAGTTTCAATTAGCACGTGGTTTCATGCTATTAATAGTATCAACATGCAGTTGGCCGTGCATGTCGAGCAACTAGAAGAAGTTCACGATAAATTTGTTTGATTAAAAAGTCTTATTCTTTAAAATTATTGTCACAAATTTCACATTAACTATTGAAAACTGTATAAAAATAGACATAAAAATTGACATTTAACTTCAATACAAGATAACATCTTAAGTAATTTTTTAATTACCTAACTCTTCCCGCCCCACAATTTCAATATTTATCAAAAGGTGTCAGATTTATAACTTAGTGCCATAGTTAATGGGTTGAGCGTAAACCAGTTTTTAATTTAAAATTTCAATGTTGAATGTAAAAAAACAATGAATTAAGTCATGACTTAGCAGTCCTGTTTCTGCGTGGGCAGCTCAAAACTTGAACTCAGGGCTTGAACGACAAATGATCAGACTCTCTCAGAATTGACATGATGAGGGACTTTGCTTCATTTATTCCATGTCTGAAACAACGACAAAAATATCTTTAAAATAAGTGAGCAAGATAATGGTGAAATAACATTTCATTTGGTTTTCAAATACATAAAATAAATTATCAACACTACTGAAGTATATACAAGTAAAATAAAACAGTTAATGCTATAAATAAATACTGCATCATGAGAATTAAAACTCATATAAGGGGTAAAAATCAAATATAAACAGCTTTTATAAGCATGAATGAAGTTTTTAAAACTAGCAAGCTTTCCGCGTAATTATTAATTATTTTAATTTGAAATTTGCAATCAGTTTTAAAATTTTATAATATAGTAGTTGTGTAGGTATATTAAAACGTTTTTAGATAAACTACATATTGCTGAAATATATTACTATTCACAACTTACCTGCAACACTTATAAAATTACTTAATAATACTATCAACTCTGAGTTAATTTATAGTAATCAGTTTGAAATAAAATAAAAGCTCCTTTTTTAGACTCTAGAAGAGCTTCTATAGTTTAAAGCTCATATATTTACGGCTGTTGATTCACGTGTTACTTTTATGTAATCGTTCAGTTGGGATGTTTCATGGCCATTTAATTATATACAAGGATATTTTTTGAATTTTGAAAATTGCGTTGGTTAAATTATTTATAATCAAGGTTTTTTCACACAAAATTTATCTTTAAAATCTTTCGCACATCTACGGTAGGCATCCCAATAAATATACCTAGCGATTAGCATATACACTCACGCGATGGCGTAACTTTAACGTTTCCTGTTTGAAACATATAAATCAATAGAAATCAATTCGCACCCCGTAATTTGGGGGTCGTATCGGGCCAGCCATCAGTCAAGCTCACCCCCGTTCACACATGCTGCCCCAACTCTTAAGGGTGGCATTTTTGTGGATGGCCAAAGTGCCTCTTTACTCACACGTTATCAGAAAACAAGTAATTACTCACAGGTGACACTATCAACACATTATTTTTTAACATTAACTAAATAATATTATAAAACACAGCTATGAGTGTACAGTTATAATTCTATGTCCTAGTAAACTCATCATATTGTCTATTATCAATGCCACTTAACAATCAAATACAATTAATCTGTCAACACATCAAAATTATTGCTTTGTTGTATCGAATTTTCGAATAACAATTATGAAAGAGGTAAACCTAAGTGTTTTTTTGTATTATAGTTTTCTAGACTAATTACTACGACATAATTTCTATAATATTTTAATAAAGCCGTATAAAGCTTTTATCTAGAGTAATATGGGTAAGCTATATTTAATAATTGATGATGCACTTAAACTTAATATTGTTCATCATATTTGATAATAGGTGAAAAGAAACAAAACACAGTAGATTTATAGAGCCTAAACTTAATTAGTATATTTATATGTATAAATAAAAATAGTGGTAATGTGCATAAGCTCATAATTTATATAACTTGTCACGAGTGTGAGAAATAGTCGTCGAACGGATGTATGTTTCCATAAATTCCTTGGTCTAGTAAAATAGACAAATCACTAGAAAAGTATGATATGATAGCATCAAATACGGAATAAATTGAATCGGTACAAATAAAGTTAGCTAGATCTATTTTATACTTCGGAATTAAGCAAATATTTGTTATATGTCCCCTCCGAAAGTAAACCATACATATCTTCACAGTACGAATCACTATTCGAGAAATGGAGTATCTAGATTATTGAAAAATGTGAATTCCTTTCTTGAAAAATTGTCTTTTTTCACAAGAATTAATCGCCAGCTGATTTCTCAACCCAATTGACATCCTGCAACTTTGAATTATTAAATTTCTGGCAGCTTTGGGAATCAGACCCACAGTATTCGGTTGGTGACCACACCTAGGCTGCTTTTCTCTATTTAGCTTAAAACTATCAAACCCCATCACTCTGAAAATCTAATTAATATCAAATACAAAAAATATAGGTAGTCTTGGGAAGATTACTGATGGTAGGAAATCTTCGAGAAGTTATATGGCACATAAAAGCTTTATGTATAAAATAAACGATAAGTGATAATTATAAAAATGAAATTCTCAAGAGTGTATTACATCGAATCAGAATATAGTGGATTTTTGTATAACATAATATAATCAAACAGTAACCTTTGTATGGAAATAATAAAGATTGCCTTCCACTGTCTACACAGCTTGAAAGGGCAATGTAACAAGCGGCAGATGGTTTTTGTATCGAAACACATAGCATGAATAAAAGAATGCGGTTCACGATAAAATGCTTGGTTTATAACGCACTCAGCTTTATATCTGATCAACGGCAAGTTTTTACAAAAGTGTTTTGTTTTCAGTAAATAGAACGAGATAAAAAAATACTTTTCATCGCGGGTGGAATACATTTATTTTTATATTTTTAATATATAATAGTAATGAAAAATGACACTGTCTATTTTGAGTTATAATAAAAATCGAAGAGTGCCCGAAATTGTGGCCTGCTCCTATTTGAGCCGGAGGTTTCGAGTATAACTCCCGCAGCTACAGAATATTAAACTTAATTTAAAATCACCATTATTCTTTTTCATATTATTTCTTATATGTGTATAGTCTATACATATAATGTATACTATTAACCAGACTATTGTAAAACTACTACCAAATGTGCCTTCCATTCACCCGCCCCATCCTTACGCCCGGTCTTAATCAGGCTTACCCTTTACTGTATTTTTTAGTATGATATGTATTTTCCTAGTGTTGCGCTTAAATGATAGATAAAAATTGTAATGATGATTTCGTTATATTAATTCATCACTTCAAATCTGAGTCAGATATAAAATGTAATATAAATATATGTATACGATAATTCTTTTTTCAGTAATGGGATCGGAACACGAAACTTCAACCACTTTTCACTTATAATAAGGACAAAAAAAGGATTTTAAATATTTTCACAATTTTTCATGTGCGAAAATTTTGATTTGATAATATTTATAACATCTGATAATTTTTGTTTGTGTTAGTACCTATATTTTAATTTCCTTTCCCTCTGTATACTTTACATAAACATAAATATATATGTATATAGATGGTCGTATTACAACTAATCTCATTTGTAAAAATAGCTATAAAATGATAAAAAAATGGTATGAAAACCGGAAAAAATTACGCAAAAAACCTCTCCTTAAAAACGTGTCACAATAATTTAAAATGTGACATTTTTCGCACAAAAGGGACCAGAATAAACCCTGTTTATATTTATAGAAATAAATTAACATCACATCATAAAAAAGCAAACGAAAATGTCACCAATAAGCACAGGGTCGGCGCGCCATAAAGGGCTCTAATTATTTTTTTCATCACATTTTCAAATTACGGTCCTTTTATGGAGGAAGTATTATTTTATGGGCATTTCATTAACCGTCCTAATTCTTCCAAGGGACATTTTCTAAATGGGTGTAATTGGGTAGTGAAATTTAAAGAAAAATATAAACAACGAAACGTCGACAAAAGGGTAAAGACTCAAGTACACTTGGTAAAATTAAATGAACCGTATTGAACTGTGGTATATTTCAACATATTTCAATTTTTTTTTAGAAGCACAAAATATTTTATTTCATTGTAAACTCAGTTTAATTGACTCAACTTTCATTGTAATTTTTAATTCTGAAATACCACTTAAGCTATTATAGTTATGTTATTTTGTAAAAAATGTTTACTCCAAAAGTGGAGCATATAGAACTGTAAAATTTGAAGATGTCTGATTCAAAAATGAAGAAAAAATGAGTGCATTAATCGTTTTATTTAATTCGTAATTGAGATGAGCTTTAGATAAGTTCTTAGACTCAGACACATACAATACACAGTATGACAGTTTAAAAATCTTAGATTAAAGGTAATGGTGTTTGTCTTGACAAGTAATTTTTCACGAGAATTGGTAATCAGATAACTTTTCAAACCAATTACCATCCTGTGCTTTATTTTTGGATTATTGACAATCCGGCATATGTGGGAATCGAACACGTATTTTTCGAATACGAGACGTGCTAATTTTTTAAATGATCGGGACATAAATGGATTTTAAATCTCGTTAAATATTATAATGCTTATAAAGTTATAACAATATTATTAGTGTATAAACGAATCGATATAAAATTCCGTCACTACATAGTATTTTTTTTTTGATTGAAGATAAATTTGAATATGTATTACTAATCTATACGAAATACTTTCTCTTGACATTAGATCTGGGTTTCCCAAACTATGTTCCGCTGAACCTTAATAGGTGTTCCCCGACAATTTGGAAAGGTTTTATACACTACAATACACTCAAAGATCTTCTATTTTATATTTAAAGACGAGTGATGATCAATCTCCACTGATGTTTATGACGTCAAGTATCTAAGTATCGCATAAAATATATATGACATATTGGTTTTACTTGAGTGGCTGACAAGTCTTGTCAGTTTAACGACAGTTTCCAATATTGACAGAACGCTTAGCCGCGCTAATTAAACAAGGGCTCAAAATTATCAAAGCAATGAAGTGATTTATTTATTCATATTTTTATATTCATTTCATATTATGCTTTTATATTAAAAAATAATGACTAAATAAATAATTTATTTTGATGAAAAAAAATCATTAATAGAAATTAGCAAAACTAAAGTGTTCCGTTAAAATTTCCGGGCTTGTGAAGTGCTCTATTACAGAAAAAGATTGGGAAACTCTGCATTAGATCAATACTAGCCTTCAAAATTCGAAAGCAATACTCATATACAGGAAAGAGTACATTCATGAAATTATCCTTGGTGTACCCGCCTTTTTCAATTATTTTTTTTATTTCCATTTTACATAATAAAAGCCAATTATATTTTCGGTGATATATGGTATCGGAAAGGGGGGTAGAAAAGTATTCGTTTTAAAAACATGAGGGGTTGATAAAGTTGGTGCATGGTAGTGGATACTGCATACCCCACGTCTGTTCACGCGAACGGAACAATTAGTTAGCGGGTTGCAGGTTGAGGGCTGATAGGTGTTGTATTTCAAAACTAGCTTGCAATTAAACACTAAGTGACAATAATATCATTTATTATCTGAATCATATCAAGTAACTTTTTATTCAAAGTAACACACACAATACATGTATTTGATTTGTTAAAGGAAGAATCACATAGTACAACCAATTAATAGTGCTCAACTATTGAATACTGTGTAAAAATCTTTATTTTTATTTAAAAACTATTTTTACTATTATTGGTTAATGGTTTTTTTTTTACTATTTATGCTAGGTTTTTTTAATTTTAGATCTTAACAGCTTAAATATGACATCTTCTGAAACAAACTACTATTATAGATTTCTACAATGTGAAGATATGTATTTTATAGAACATTTGAGGGTATATTTCTAAAATAAACTTATTCCACCATTCCTAAGTGTAAAGAAGAAACTTTTGATCAATTATGTTATGTGTAAAACTATCATTTAGCACGTAAGCCAGTAGAAAAAATCAATTTTTAAAATATTGAAAACAAAAATAAGGATTGATATCTGGTTATTTACACAATAAATTCGTGCTCAAAATGTTTTCTTTTAAATTTTTAAATAGTGAAATAAGTTCAGTTTGAAAACACTTCCCTTAAGTATTTGTCAACTCAGTAGGAATCAAGTCCTGGTTTATTGGATTTTTATTAAAATGTTACATCAGTGCGAATTAAGCCCGCAGTCTCCGGTTCCGAAGCTTGGAAGATGATTCCACCAGCTACCGGGAAGTACTCAATTGTTTCACATTAGCCGAAAAATACTTTAAAAAAGCTAATATTTATTACAAGTTTGTATTTTTATCACCAAATTGATTATTTTAGATAAATTAAATGTTATTATGCAAATTCATATTGATTACAGAAATAAGGTGTGATAAACACAAACTTGTAGTTAACAATGGATATATTGAACAAGAGTAAACTGATTCGAAGATTACAATACCATTGTAAGTAACAAAACATGACTTCAACAATTTATCCAATGATAATCGATATTGCTTTGTACTAAAGTTTGTAATGACTTCATAATTATTGTTATTACACTAATAACATAATAGGCTATTTCATTTAAAATATCAAACGGATACAAAAAAATCTTAGGTTAGGTAAATTTACGATTAGTATAAATACTACTTTAACAGTAACTGCTTGATGTATAGAACTTACATCAAACTTTTTGAATAAATCAGCTTTCATAAATATTTGTTCGCTTTGTTAGCTGAGCAGATAACAACTATGAAAATTAAAAAAATCATTTCGCATCATATGCAACGGATTTAGAACGGATTAAGTAAACTCAGTGGTTTTTTCATTACTTGGGATGTTATTTTAATAGTGGGGTAATTTAATGAGATAAATTTTCAAAATAAGCTATGAAAATTCATACGAAAAGTAAATGGAAAATATAAATGAAGAACCATATCAACACATGTTCTCACAAGAGTAAACATGTCTTTTAAAAGGAAAAAGAAACTTTATTTAAGTAAAGAAATCTTAATCCTATCAAATCCTAATTGCAATCATTTTTTACCCTCACTCATATGAAAAATATGTGTTAGTGTTGTTGATTCAACGCCGATTTATCAGAATTTACTTTAAAATATCTCATTGAAGTTTTGTGTAAATATGAACCACATTTTTTTATATAATATAAAATACCATATTCGTTCTTTCTATTATAGGTTGAGTTAATTATACGGATAAAATTATATTAGTTTTCGTTATCTCTCATCTATAAATTGCTCTTCTCTACCTTTCATTAGACCAAATTATTATAGGCATAAAAATATTCTACGCTTTACAAGATGTATTATGTGTATAGGTACACACCGTGTAACATAAAATGGAATTTCTGCTGGTAATTTGATGGAGCTTAAGAGTTTTTTAAGATAAACTATAAAATAACCTTTGTTCATAAATCTTTGAGAACTCATAGAATTTTTCCATCAAATAGCCACGTTTAAAACTTGATTCCCATGATAATGCATGACATTCAAACTGAATCATGCGTCATTCTAAATTATACAACATTCTTGAAGACAAATGGCTCATAAATTTTCACTTGCATTATTTACGGTTGATAATTGAATTTAAGTGTTTTTGAAGAAATTAAGGAGAACTCTGCTATTGTCGTTGTAATAAAAGGGTGGTTTTGTGTAGTGAATACGACGTTACTCTTAAATAGCAACAAGAACGCATTTTATTAAATCAATTTAAAGTATAATACATTTTATCTTATTATCTATACAATTTCTAGAATATATTTAATTGAATGAAACTTTTTTATATTTTGTCACTAAGATTTCTGGAAAAATATCAGCTACTAACTTCCAAAGCTAGTTTTTTAGTTTTTCGTTACCTTTTTTTACCTATACTTATCTATACTATCAAGATTTGTAATTTTTTCAACGAAAATAAACGTTTAAATTAGTATTGCAATCTCCTTACACTACCTTTACTGCCTCCCTAATTAAAAAAAGGTAATATGAGTGTAATAATATGTAATAAGTGTAAATGAATATTTTTGTGTGCTTAAATAATGAAATCAATGAGAAAAACGTCAAAATTTCTACTGCAATAAAAACAAACTAAAAACTATTTGATATTAATTCTTCTCTTTTAAGTGTACCATTTAAACTTCAATATTTAAAGTACTTTTTTTACTACCCAACATTCGTTCTTTATCTCTTTTTGGACTCTATCTGCTACATGTATAATTTGAAAACAATTATATACTGAAATAAAAATGCCATATAAATACTATATAAATGATTTACAAATAATGATGACTGTTCAAGTTTACAAATCTGTATAATTCTTACGATTTAAATTGATTTTTTCTAAAACTATCAGTTTTGTTGTATAAAAAAATGTAAGAGACAGCTGAAAAAATAGAATCATTTCAATAACTTTCATTATGTTAATTATAAAATAATACTGTTAAATGTATAACTTTTGTGCATGGTCTCTAAATACAATCAGTTTTGTGTTCATCTCAGATCATGAAAAATATGTGAAAAAATTATATACATAAACCTGTCAAGAAGCAATTGGACGAATATAAGAGTATTTTATAAATGGCTTTAAAAAATCTTCAAAAATGAAATGAGATAAAAATATTTGTTTGCATTTTAGATTCAACCATTTAAAAAATGTTACTGGTTCGTATTTTTAAATGTTCTAGCAATAGAATCTCATTTTATTTACGCTTGTCAAATCCACCATCTCCTTCTCCGGTATGGACGAGTTTGCGCTTGGCGACATAACTTTTTATCATCACCTCGCCGAATAATAAAATGACAAAATGCCAGTTATAAAAATATACCACTAATGGAATCTTTATTGTCTCCTCGTCGGTTTATTGCCGAGTACGCCCCTGCGTCGGGGAGTGTCTTTTTCTTATATTGGCACCCCGAAGTGTACTTAAGGTGTATATTTAATATATCAAATAATATATTATTGCACTACCTTAAGAAGAGTGGTTTTTTAAGTTGCAATTAAGGAATAAAAATGACAACAGGTGGGTTCAACTCATTTGGAAGTAGTTAAGCCATGATTTTCAAGTTTTGTTTTCTCAAAATTAAATATTACGCCCTCTGACGTCTCCCCGGTAGCCGAGAAGTTAAGGTACGTGCCTTGCACACAAAAAATGCGGATTCAATTCCTACACCTGTTGGATTCTTTTTTAAATCAAAAAATGTTTGACTGTATGCCCATTAGGTTGAAGAATTAAAAAAAGTAATCTGTCAAGTTTTACGTGAAATTTATTAGTCTAAATTAAAATTTCAAAACTATACAATATTTTTATTATAAAATTGCAGCTAAGATCCCAAAAACTGCCTGATTACAAATGATTTTTCATTCCTTTTATAAAATATATGATGAATTGTAAATACCCTTACCTCTTTCAAAACGATAAACTGCTATTTCAGATTAGAGAAGACTGTTTAAATAATTCACTAAGTTCAAATTTACATTATATCGATTCTGAACATAGAGAAAATAAACTGATTTGATTGGTTTAATTGTAATTGTATGCTATTGTGTTAATATTTAAAAATAAATATTTCAAAAAGTGTCATTAACTTAAAAAAACAAAAAAGCATTTTTGGTATTTAAGTATGCTTAGTTTCAAATCATTGATAATTGACGCCCGCACATCTTCAAATAACTCATGAAATTTCAAATCAATCCATACTTAGAATCAATTGTTACCCAAAGACATCAATCGGTAGCATCGACTACGTTTAATCACATTCTTATTTTCATCCTTACGGCCATATTTTTTTTTCATTCTATCATCCCTGTTATAACTATAATAATGTACAAGTAGAAAAATACTTCATAATATGAGGGTTTAATCTCGTGCGAGAGGTAATAAATTTTCTTCGAACTTTACGACGCACCTAAAAGTCATAATACGTAAAATCTGTAGGAGATTAATGCTTTCTTTACTCCTTGCTTCATATACTTTTATGCTGCATTAAAAATATAAAGTAATTGAATATGTTTCTTCATACAAAAGTGCCTATGATTGCATGATAGTTTACGATATAAATTCTCATGCTTGTTTGATTAAAGTTAAAGTGTGATACAAATTATAATGTATCAATATATTTACTAAGTTGATAATAACAGTGATCAATTCTGTGAAGCAAATATACTATTTTTCATGTTCGCTTTAAAGTTGAAGCATATCGACTTTAAAGAGGGAAAAGTATGTTACTCTCAGTTTTTCCTTGACAGCTCTATAATTATACTGTCTGCAATAATATATGCCCATTGGGTTGATCAATTCTCGTGAAAAATAAGATTCATATACTTCATTTTAGCAGGTAACATAGCATAAAAAAATACAACCATATTTATAATGTTTTGTCAAAAGGATGCAAACTGTAAATGCCATATCAGTGTCTAAATTCAGTTTTTAAGTTTGAAAAAAAACGCACTTTATCAAATTTAGATAATTAGAAAAAAGACTAATACCGCATCAATTTAATTAGTGTTTCTTAAATAAAATACTATTTCAAATTGCGTAAAAAAAAAAAAAAACCATTTTCAGTTTGTATTCAATTCAAGGTTGTGTCTATGTAATGTGTTAGTCTAAAATCATTAAATATGCCTCTATTTTACACATGCCCATTTTCTGTCTCTCGTAAAATTTGTTGTGCGTGGACTACATCTTTTTTTCCTTTTTACAGTCAATATGGATTTCGACACTATAAAAAATGCGAAGATGGTTTGTTTTTTATAGGTATAATTGTCAGTCAATTGCTCAACCGATATCGTGCGTCTTTTTGTTCAAGTTTTATGCAGCTACCGGATATCATCCCGGAACCATCAGTCCCGAAATGTCCTTGTTTAAAAACTTGACTACCGAGGCGCCACTATTTTGTTCGTATAAAATATGGGTTGCATAAAAACCGTAAATTAAAAACGAGAAAAACAAAATCAAAATTCTTGTGGAAATATTTATTGCATTAAACTTTTTTTAATTTAAAATATGTATCTTTGGTATTTTTATACTGAAAATGAATATTTTTTCTGCCTTGTATTTTAATGCGATGTGGAGATTTTTCAAATATTTTGATATCAAACTATGAAATCTGAAATCACTATAAGTCCTAGCAGTTCAGTAAAATGTTTATATTTTATCTATCATGGAGAATTAGTGATTCCGGTATGAATTATTATTTTACTGGTAAATTTCACTGAATTCATACAAATGTATTTTGTATTTCATTCAACAGTCTCAAAGAAAATTGTCTTTGAAGTTTACAAAAACTTTCCTGGTCTATATCAAACATATGGTTCCGAATGCTGTATTGCGTTTTAATAAAATAAGGCTATTCTATTTACCAAGAAAAAGAAAATATATTCAGGTATATTCAATATCGTATTTGCAAACTGCATTCAACGAATAAAGTAAAATCATTACTTTAATACACGCAAAATCCCTTATTGTCTCTGTTGAAGTTTTTCATCAGTTCAAAGGATTTTTTCTATCAACACACTTGGATGCATAGAAATCTAAGTGTTGGATAGTTGATTGTATCTTTCGGGGGATATCACTTTCAAATAAAGTAGACTGCTTCTTAATATAACACTGTGGGATACGCTTAATTAAGATTGGGTTCGCGTTTGAGAACGGTGCGAATCTGTGGAAGGCACACCTAGTCTAAGTAAAAAGTTAAAATATAAACACATAAACTTAAGTTTATAATAAATTAATTCTTCCTAAAACTGAAGAACTGGATACAGTTTGCAGAAGACAAGAATGTAAAAAGTTTAATTAGAATTTTTTTTTATGTTATATGTTCGCTCACTGCCCACATATAATGTAGCCTGAAGATGCCGA
>JAGVSQ010004343.1:0-19615 GCA_022683975.1 Rhyacophila evoluta
TTGCGGAGATCCATATACTTCTCTTTCGGAGTGGATATCTTTACACTGTGTAGATAGATGCATATACTCCACGTTGGGAGCGAATATGGTATAAAAAAGAAAAAAAAAGTATTTTCTGTCTTATTTCATCATGTGAATAAAATAGACCGTCAGTAAAATTGGTTTATTATTGTTTTAATATATTTCAAACTTATGTGGTTCTACAATAAATTTTTAATATTATTTATTATACACATTAAGGTCGTACGATTTATGGTATTATTTTGAGTGATTTTTCAATATTCATGTCGGAAAACTGCCTATATCATAATTGTTGATCGTACCCTGACAAAACATTATAAATATATCTGATGTTTTAATTAGAAAAAATATAATGCGAGATAAAAGTATCTAATAAAACGACTACTAAAATTATATATCTATTCAAAATCTACCATTTATGATGTATCATATTTATAATATATGTGCAAGCTGTAAGTGTTTAAACATTAACTTAATAACATTAACACCAATGATCACTTAACTGCTTAAACAAGAATTGATTAAACTGAAAATGTAATTTGCCGATAACTGCCAATTATCAATCAATATATTTTTATCAATATTGATGATAATATAATTCGCATTTTTTTTTTTGCCAATAAGAAATAGAGGATGTATTAAATCAATACATCTTAACTATAAAATAGTTTTATATGAAATAATGATAATAATTTAATAAAATTATCGTGGATGCATTTGTAACTATATTCCGATATGCCAAAAATGAAGCAAACTAAAAAAAAATACACAAATAAAAAACATTTTTGTCCCCTTGCGCGTACAATAGAGATTTCAATTGTGTTTATTTTCTTCTTTCAAATAAAATTGCGACCGAGTTTATCTTTTGGGCATTCATTATATTAGAAACTTCATTCAAATACTTGCTTGCAAATAATGCAAGAAATAAATTATTTATTCCTTGAAAGGAAGCCCACTATATTGTATTGAGTTCATTGCAAATATGTACATGTAAACTTACACAAATTCTGATACGTTTGTTTTGTTAGAATGACGCAAGAAAAATATATGAAGATGAATGTAAATTTAATACAATCGATTAAGAACCATTGATCTTTATTCATACGAGAAATTGTCCAGGTGTAGTTTGTATATATTGGGAGTCATTTAATGCTGGATTCATTATAAGTGGTGTTAGTACCAGGAAATCAAAACCTAAGGAATACTCTATCTATATAGAGTAAAACCTCGATTATCCGAACTAAACGGGGATTGAGATGTTTCGGGTAGCAGCAAATTACACAGATTTTTTAAATTTGAAATCTACTACACATTGGATTGTAAATATTTTTTATCTATAGGTTTAAAAAATATGTTTAAATATATTCGAGTACATACATACAGACGATTCTTGTTTAGTGTAAAATCCTATGTATTGATTTTTGCTTAATGATAGCTATTCTTTTCAAAACTACCAAGTCACGTATACTTTTAAAAAATATAAGTTACGGTGAGTCACATTCTTCCTATTTCTCAAACCACAAGTCATAGTATTATAGTGCTTGAGAATGTGTAAGACCAACAATCTCCTAATTGGCATCACTTCCATGTCGTCTGGATCTTGTTCTAGGACTAAGTCAAATACTGGCTCAATTATTTTGTCGTCAGTCAAAATTTATAATCTAAGATCTTTCGCATCGCAATTTAACCAATTTGGGAATTTAAATCCGTTCGCTTAGCATTATAAACACACATCGTATTATTAGACAACAAAGTCCCGAAACACCTATTTTCAATGCATTTATAATGTCCAGTTTCTCTTTTAATATTAGTATAACACGTTTTCTTTTCGGTGACATAATAATAAACATCCGGATAATCCAAAAAATTGGATAATTGAGGTTCTTTTATGCGAGAAGTATTGTAATTTTCCCATTGAAATAGACGAACAGCGACGTTAAATATTTTACAAATAATTTAAAAAGAGAACAAATAAAATTGAAAATCTTCTAAAATACTACAGATGTTTTCAGACTATATTAATATTATCCAAACTTTGAAAAACTGAAAGTAGAGTGCGTTTCAAGGAGAGCTTACTCGTACAAGTAAAGTTCAACACTAAAATTAGTTGTAAGATCCAATTCTGCTAAATTAGCTACGTAATTATCGTAAAACTATAAGAAATAATATATTTTTTAATATTCATAAATAATGAAATACTTTATAGGCGGCATTTCATAGCGGGCATTTGACGCCTAAAATTCATTGCTTCCATATAAAACCGCCTATGTTTACTATTAATATTTTATGTTATTATGAACCTATAAACCAAACAAATTAACATTCATTAAATCATAGCAATTCTAATTTATGTTGTACAGTCGAATTAAATAAATAAATCCATGCATATCTTCCCAATAGGGAAACGTATACATTGACTTTATAATAGTGAATTCAATAAAATATTACATCCTTAAAATCATCCATGACAATAATCAATGTTAATCTTGCGAGTATTAAATATTGATTATCTTCAATTCTTTTTATAATTGGCCTATGCCTTTTATAGGCTACCGAGTAATTAAATATGACGTTAAGTTTATGCAGTATAACTATAAAATTTTATTAATTTTAGTCATACTTGGGAGGAAATACAATTTATTTTAATTATCATTTTTTTACTAACCCAAAGAGACTATACACTTGACATGAAAACCATTGCAAATATTGTAATGTATACACATTGTTTTAACAATTTTCGTTAAAAGGTTTGCACATTATTTGAAACTAAAACAGTAATAAAGATTTGGTTTTTCTTAACCGATGGTTTTTCAAATGAATCGGTATTTAAGCAAATGATAAATGTATTGGGCACCCGTGTCCAATGTTTAAATATTACATTACAATTACAATATTACGTTACAATATGTACGCAGTTACGGGACTTAAACTTACAACATTCAGTGCGAAGAGAGTGCAAGCTCATCCACTCGGTCACCAAAGCAAAAAATAAACACATACTTTACCATCTTTAACTAATCTTTAATGAAATAATATAATCACACCATATAGATTTTTGATGATTGAATTGAAATTCAGCTTGCTACAATTCAGGCGGATTGTCGTATTTTGGATATTATTTCACATACATAGCGAAATAGCTATCGAAAACATTTACTTATTTTTAGTAACATTAAATTCATTCTTTACACTATATAGGTGCTTACATTTTTGTAATCCATTATGTTATAGTTGACTATTTTATATTGAATTCGTTTTTTTTTATATACAATAAGATGTAGCTTTGTAAACGTCTTAAAGCTTTAAAAAATAAATGCAAAATCTGATAAATTAAGAACATAAGTAATTGTGGTATTTAGCCATCAAAATTATTTAATGCAAATCAAATAAATAAATCAAAAATCTATTTATTTTACACAAATAGATTACAACTTGAAATTTTTTATGTATACAATTACAAGCACCTACTTTTATAAATTTCATACTTTTAGTATATATTAGTCTTCACCTCTTTCACAAAATATATTATAGAAGACCAAAAACAATCAAACGTCTCGCTAGTTTAACCACATTGAAGCCAATATGCAAAATAAATAATTATCCTTATCAAAATATTTTCCAGGTTGATATGATTTTTTAAAATAAACTAACGTTCTAATTAAAATGAATATAATGAACTTCGTTTCGTGATATAGAATCACACAATCAGTAAAATATTATCAAAAGACATAATTAAAAGAGTGGGTACGTCGTGACTCGTGAAGATTAATTTGTTTGATAAAACATTAAACCAAATAAAAATTAATATTTTTAATCAAGGAGATCGAGAATTCAACTAATGCCTATTCTTCCAGTAACAAAAGTTAATGAAATCTCATTTCGAAAATGTCCACAGGCATTTCAGATCACTGATTCCGACTTTGGCTTCTACACTTATTTAGAAGCGCAGTCACAGGAGAGCATTGGATAAAACAACACACGAAATAAATAGTATAACATTTTTAATCAATACGATATCGAATTTTGTCTTTGGTAAAAATCAAAAATAATGCCCATGCAATTGACATAATATGTGACACTGCGGTAGCGAATTGTACATAACAACCCAGCAACACTAAACTTCCAAAATAGATGCTCGCACCGGATGGTATAGATATAGTGGAATAGTTTGTGTAGAAAGAAGACATTACAGTCATTTATTACGCCCAGTGAAGATGGAACATTAAGCCTGGTTCCAATGTGCTGAGAGTTTGTCAAGAGAACCTTCACCTGATTTGGTGATTTTCAACCAGATTTCGTCACTTTTGAAGGTCGCTTAATATCGTTTCATACCGTATTATAAACTATTTATAATATGCTGCCAATGTGAGCTGTTTTTGTTTCCAAATTGTAGAATTAGTCTGCCAGTATTTATGTTAATACGTAAATTCATAGTTTGTTAAATTAAACGAAATTACCTCATGTGTTGATATCTTACATCTGATATTGTATAATATGTCTGACTCTTTTTTTAGGGCTTCCTTCTTATCTTTTCTTTTCTTCTTGCTTCCTTCTTTATATCTACTTATATTTACCGTGATTTCTACAATATTTGTTACTTTCTATATTTTTTTGTGTTTAATTGCCAATTCTTGATATTTTTATGTGAGTTTACGAATTCTTTCAATTTATAATTCGCATATGTTAAAAAAATCAAATGGATTTAAGTCTAGACTTAGATACTATGAACTACGTCTTGAAAATACATGAATTCTTTTGCATCTTCCCTTTTTTTAAAACTATTATGTGATCATTAAATTGTGGATTTGTAAATAATATAGTACAATAAAACCTAAAAACAACTTATTTCGTTATATAATTTTAGATACCAGTTCGATACTGTTGGTCATCAACCTTGACATTTGGCTTAAGCCGCGTGTTGTGATTACGCCTCCGAAGACGAGGATATCTCACCATCTTTGTCACCTTATCTGTTCCATCGTTCGTCTTCTTCAGCCGTCCCGGTTCAATCAGCAATCACGGTGACCGCCCAAGTGGATTGCTTCAATGCCTATTCGATTTTAGTACAATCTTTAACAGTCTTAAAAAATCTCATAAGAGACACTATAATTTTATCAGAAAATTAGATACTATGTATAGTCAAACTGCAACTACACGGAGATACAAATATAGCGTCGACATTATAAAATTGATTATATTGAAAACGTAAAAATATAATTTGTTTTTACCACATCAAAATCATAATAATATACTAACTAGTCTGGAGCGGCTTTTACTACCAAAATTGTAAGAAATATCACCTTAGCTTAAACCCTTTGACTGCTAAACAACGATATATCGCTGTTCGTTATTTCAGCAAAAAATGCTAACAACGGCCGTTGTGCGTTTATACGCCTGTTTTATATAATATGAAAGATATCATATTATATTAAACAATAATACATTGTTTTTATCAAAAATAACTATAAATCGTTCTTTGTATCCGCTTTCTCACTAGCATTATGAAATGTTCTAAAACGGCATAGAGTAGCCAAAGAGCTAAATAACATATTATTATTATAGCATTAGAAACAATTTTTCATAAATTATTTTCATTAAATTACATTCACTTAACTTTCAATTCACGCATTTCAAAATATTCTTCAGTTTAATACTATAAATATGTATTTAGTTATTTCATAAATCAATAATTTTAATTATTATACATTAAAACTATATCGTAAATAAAGATACATCATTTTTATAATCCGGTTTTTAAGCAACCAGTTGGAAATAATATACAGAAGCAAATTGATGAAGCTTCAATGAGAAAAAAATCTATGTCCAGTTGAATATTTTTGGAGCATCGATAAAATTATTTAATAAAAATATTATTTTAATTTCTTTCTCCTGTATATATCTTTGCTCTGTTAAAGTTTATATATTCAACACGAAGGATGATCATTCTTATAATTATACGTATTCATTTTTTGACAGTTTGAAGGCAGTCGATTTAAAATATTTTAGTCGCATCATTACAAGCATGAATAAATTATTAATGTAAATGATTTATGGAAATGTTAATAGTTTGTTCTGCTTCACACAAATGCTTAATTGATTCTACTGTTCAAACAAAAACAACTAAACAAGGCATTCGGTAAACATATCAAAAGTAAATATTTATTTTAAGCTGTGAACACAGTGTGTTGCAATGTAACATAAATATTGATAATTTCAATCGTTTTATAATAATTCAAATTAAGCCATTATTATTAGGAATTTTATACAATATTTCTATATATATATTTAAACAAATTTATCAGTTTATGGCAGTGTACTTGGACATCACAAATTACAATATTCGTATGAATTATATATATTATATGGTACGATTTTTATGTCTCAATTTTCGAAATGATTAGAGCATGTATTTTGACGTTAAAACTAACGGACTCGAACCCGAATACTGGATAAAAAATAAGATCAGTTAAGACATATTTTGGCATTATTAGTAATTCATCATCACCATCTTATAGCGTGGGAAGCTCATTGCATTCCTCAACAACACTTCCATCTGTCTCAAATTTGTATTTTTTTTTTATTTTGTGCATATTCTCGGCGTCTACTTTTCGTAAAACTTGAGAACTTAAAATATTTCCAAATTTAAAATGTGGCTAGCTTCTTCAGTGGTACATTTTTATCCAAGCAAGCAATGTATCGAGTCCACCGATGAAAGTAAAGCCTAAATTTGACAACTGGTAATCTTACGTAGACGTGGGATTTCTTCCGCCCATTGTTGGTGAGTTTTTCTCGACAGTTACACACAATTATACATCCGCGCAACAGACGTGGAAATGCGAGAAAAAAACAAACCAGAATAGTCGTCAACAATCAATTTCTTCGAATATTGATTACGGTCTCCATTACAAATTACAACACATGTTTTTTGAACCTGTAAATAAGTATGATACATACTTTCTGGCGCGTAAACCCACCGCCTTCGAAGTTCGTGATTGACACGCATACACATGCATTCATTAAATAAGCATGCGTGGCCACGTGACGAGTCGGTGTGGTCACACGCTCTGCGAGACAACGGGTTAGTGTGTTGAAAGCTTCAACTTTGGCAATGCATTTTTTTCAGGTGTACCAAACTAACGCTTCATTCTTAATACTTCTCTTACCATATCAAAAGCCACAGAGCTGGACCCCAAATATTGAGCATCGTAAGTCAACGTCATAATTTTGATTTAACAATGATTGAACCACCTAATCTGCTACATTATCTGTATATTGTTCAAAATGTGGCGACATATTTTTCTGAAAAGAGACACGTTTGATTAAAAAATCAATCGTTGCCAGTTTCTAATACACAGCACATACTTTTGACTGTCGATATTATTAATATTTGTTATCTGCTTAAACAACAGTTAAAATATAACTAAATTATAAAACTATGCTAATGAATGTGTTCGTATAAATAATTAATTAAATAAAAATATTTAGCGAAAATTGATAATTTTTAAAAACGCTTTCCTGAAAAGATGCTTTTCGTGGAGTTACCTTCGTCTTCTCTTTGTGTACATAAATATTGGCACAGAATAAAGTACACTACTTGAGTTTTTTCAGCATTCTAACATCCTTCCTTAGATATCAGGTCAATATTAATGATTATAAAACTATTTCTATAATATATCGTAATTATTATTATATTAGAATTCGAAGAAAGAACTTTCGACTCACTTCTATAATATCATGGAATATATTTTTAAAAAGCTATGTAATTATAGTCTATGCACGAGCTTTTGTTTTGCTTTCGCTCTTAGAATAACAGTTTTTGAGTTATGGCGATCTTGAAAAGACTTTTTGTCTGGGGGGTGTCAAGTAAGTACTTACCGACAGCAGTGGCGGCGAATAAGACTAGGTATCCTTAAGTAATGTCACAATTC
Source organism: Rhyacophila evoluta (assembly GCA_022683975.1). Lineage (NCBI taxonomy): Eukaryota > Metazoa > Arthropoda > Insecta > Trichoptera > Rhyacophilidae > Rhyacophila > Rhyacophila evoluta. The sequence goes on from JAGVSQ010004343.1 coordinate 7,950, forward strand.
TAAATATAACCGCGCACATCCCCTAGAAATAATAAATTATAACGCCAGCTTAAAGTTTTAAAAATCCTTCAGGCTCGATTGACCTGAACGTTTGCGGTGTTGAAAAATGATGTCATTAGACATGCATTGAATTTCGGAACTAATTTTTTCCTCATATGACAAAAACCTTAGCAACGTACTGCAAATGATGTTAAGTTTCTACCAAGGATTTCATATTTAGGGATATTAGAATCGAGAAGTGACTTGGTCAATTATATATTATATTAAATAAATGAAAAATGTATAATATAACTTATCTAAGCCAAATAAATAACAAATATTAATATTTAACTGATTTCAATATACGAGTATGTTTAAAGATTATACAACAAAATGAATGAAATTTGTAATAATATACAGTGAAAAATTAAATATAAGTCGTCAAACTTGTGTAAACTTAATGATTACATATACATGTTTTAATATATTAGCATACTACCTTTTACAATATAAAACATGTTTCAAATATACTGGTATATTAAATAACCCCTAGATTTCATCCAGAAATATGTTAGATAAAATAAATAACTTTGTATTTAAGACGAGTTTATATTTTAAAAAATAATTAACGCATAAAAAAATGTTTTGTAATGTAGAAAATATTCGGAAATAAATGTGAGCATAACATATCAGTTATGTTAAAGGAACTAGGTTTTTTAACATCTCGAAATATCCAAAGTTTGTAAGTAAAAAAAAATATTGGAAAATTTTTGTCTTAGTAATCAATAATAACGGGTAAATATACATGGAGGCAAGATTTAGGATAATTTTAATGTTAAATATCCTATAGATCAGCTGTCCGCAACTTATCTTGGCTGCGGGTCAAAATCAGGCAAAACGTGACTAATAAGAAGACGTTTCTGGTCAGCGATATTTTTATTTTGAAACCGTCCTTTAGATTTAATCGTGAAATACTTATAGTATGATTTTAATTTAATCTTAAGAATTCAAAATCATAATTCTAATTAATGGTGTAGTTCCTTTATTTATATACATAATTTACATGTTACCATATTTGCGTAATTCAAACGGTTCACTGGAAATTATCAAATGGATTACTTGGTAACCCGCAGATTATAAGTTACCGACACCTGCTTTAGATCCTCTAACCTTGAAATTGACGGAAAAGTGCTGTGGGAGTAAAAAGAAAAACATATTTTAAGGTCCCACCTGAAATATTTTTTGCGCTGCCTCTGTTTTTTTCTTCACCGAAATTACAATGCAGCAATACGCCTTTTTCTCTCCGAACACGTACAACTATTCATTCTTTCAGTTGTATTTTATTTTATTTTCCCCGTTGTTCGCCGTGTATAAGTTTAAATATCGCATTCCCTATTGGGACTCTTTGAAAAGCAAAATATTTTGACGAGTACGGAGCGAAGGAACAAAAGGCTACGCTGATCCTCCACACCTGAAGGAATTCTTTTTGCTTTTTCAAAACAAACTTAAGTAAAAAAAAATCTCCAAGTTAAAATCACTCAGTTTCTATAATACTGATGAGGGTGGTGAAAAATAAACTTTAATTTATAATTCGAATTATAAATAATCGCAGCATGAGTTTCGACAAAGTATATTTATTTACACGTGGAACAGCTAATATAAAAATTTCAACCCTTGAAATAATCGACATTTAAATATCCAAATAACAAATATTGCACTCATTGTCTTCCTAGAGAAACATAGTATATTTAAAACGAGGTATTTTTTTTTATCATGTCTTTTATATCATGTTCGCTGCCAAAGTGGAGCATATGGATCTACACAGTGTAAAGATATCCACTCCGAAAATAGTATGTGGATCTCCGCAATGCGAAGACGCCTCGACAGAATATTATTTGAGTGTGTACTGAATAAATTATATATTTTTAAAAGTTTCTCTTTAATTACTAATTTATTCAACAATCTTTTATTATCTATATTATATTTTGGATAGTTAATAATAACTGTAATTCAGTGTTACTGAATTAAAAATGATATATTTTTAACATAAACCAGAAAAAAACAAATATGTCACCGAATACTTCATTAAAATTTGGTAATTTACATTTTCTCGAATATTTTGCATATGTGAGATGATTGCTTTGTGTACAACGCCGGGGAAATAAATGTTTGTTATTGGATACTGTATAATTCTTAATTGTCCCATACAACATGAACATAACTTGAAATTGATTTTTATTTAAAAATATTCGACAATTTTTATTATACATACATCTCTTTTATTTGTGAGCAAATAGGATTAACACACTGAAAAAACCTAACAATACCCGATTGTACAAGCATAGAGATTTAGGCAGCGGTGTAAATACCACGCATTGTAATATTGAACACCCTATACCAGACAATTCACGAAAGATAGTCGGGTACGTTATTTATTTTTTATAATAAACATTTCTTTCATTTACGTTTAAATATCAATAGGCGTGTATGAGAATAACTGAAATAAATAAATAATATTTTCTCAATCAATATTTTTGAGTTTTTCCCATAATATACAGATTACAATGCGATGTATTGTATTTATTATTACCATATGTGTAAGCTCATCTCTCGTATTTCCTTCATATATCGTATGCTCTACTGGATCAAATAATTGGAAATTAAATTACTTATATATACATATATTGTATGAAAGAATCCATTCATTATTGTGCGATACTTTCTGTTATAACATGGTTTTTCTTCCTTATATTCTATAAAACATAATACAACATTAGATATTAAATAAATTATAAATAAAATACAACCGACAGTTGAGTCTTTTCGGATATAAAAACTGTATTAAGCCTACTGAAGTACTTTTAAAATATATTCTCCTCATATGAAATTATATGTATCTATTGCTTTTACTAAAATAACATAAAGATATTAATAGTAACTAATGTAAACAATATTGATATCCTGATTGGCTGGTAGTCGTACTAGTTCAACAGGTATTTGACGTCGTGTGCTCATGTAACTAGAGACGATTTTTTTTCTTCTTGTTATTTTTATCATATTATCGTTTTTGACTTTAATTTTCATTATTTAAATCTCATTCATTCATCCTCTTTCACAAAAATGTATAAAATACAAAGCTTTGTTTCCAATATCCAATCACGTTCAAACATCAGCTGTTTTTTGTAATAGGCATTCAGAACTAATCTGCACATCCCATCTAGGGAAACGGGTACGACCTTTATATGTATCGACCGAAGAGCTTTTTAGTACAGACAAAGTTTACATGCATATTATATTATGGATTGTACATACATCGAGTATTTCGATTCTATAAACCTTAAAATTCAACCTTTTTCAATTCTTTTTACTGTGTTTAATATAACAACCGTACACTTTATAAGGATTCTTGAGGAGAATAACAAAGAGGTGTCGTTGTCCAGCTATTCATCACAGGCATGAAGATACGACATTAAACTAAAGCACGTGGTGAAAATGACTCAATCGAATCCCCGATCATAATGAGTGGCCTTTTCTTCAAGTCAATATACCGACAAGACCTGAGACGATTTGATTGGACTGGAAAGTAGGGTCCCAAATTCGAGTATAACATCAAAAAGATTAATACGTGTATTATCACTTTTAAGTTAAAACTGAGAGGTTCAATTAAAGACCACTTTCCTATATGAATCAATTATATACAAATATCAATAAGGGTTGTGTCAGATTAAAATATTATCTCAAGCGTCGTACTTTATCATTTTTTAATATTTTACTGATATCGACTATTTCAAGTTACCAACTTGCAAGAATAAAAAAGAAACAAACGATAATGATTTTTCTTAATATGATTTAGGAATGATTCTCGTATTGTGTATAATTTTTTTCCATACATTTTTTTTCCTCCCATATGTTTATTAAAAAAACGTTTTTAATACGCGTTTTAATTATCTGTGTAAAATAATATGAATGGAACTCATGCCAGGTGTATATTAAATTAATATAACATACTGTGCTTAAAAAAACCATAGATTCTCCAAGTATAACATCACACATTACATAATTTAAATGATTTTGATAACACACGGGAATTGGCGCCTGTAACTGCTTTCGGCATTACAAAGAACAATACCTTGTTTAGGCTGATATACCATTGTCAATACTATAACCATACATTTTATCTTATTTATAAAAACCATGCGGCAGTGCAAATTCGAATGAACTGCCATTACAAGAACGTTGTCTTTATTTTTAAGGCTACTGAATCATTAACCAACTGTAACATGATTTATGATTAACAACTTGCTGCAATGCAAATATATTTTACTCCCCAGTAAACTACATAATAAAAATGTGCGAAAAATGTCAAACAAAAAATACAATACAAGAGGATTTACTAAGAACGAGTTAACATTTTCAGGATTCGTGACTTTTCCGGACAAATCTAACTATCCAATTGTTTTTAACAGTATGTATATCGGCCAAAAGACATATCTATTATACAAGCCGCTGAATTGACAAAATAGTCGTTCTGTAAAAGTGCACGGCAACGCAATGCACGGGACCAAAAAAGGGTTGGTACTATTTAAGAAAAGCTTTGATCCAGTAGTATATTTATACATACTGATTATAATGGCGATGATAAAAGAACATTATTAAACAATTTATCTTTTAAAAGATAGTAGTTTTAAAATAAAACATTCTTTCTAAAAATCGCATCGGATTTAAGAGATGTAGTGCGAAATAATACTGCATTTTAAAACTATTTTTAAATGGTATAAATTCACAAAGTTTGTTAGTCCTACGTCCAAATTACTCGATCCTTCGAGATATATCAGCGATAGTCCTTTGTTTGTGTTTTGTATAGATTCCTTATACCCCTCTTTCCATCCGATACCCACGGAACCCCCAGGGGGGCCGGTCATTTGAAATCAATACCCCCCTGCAGTTTGGATCTTGTAATATCGCATCCCGCGTATCATCCTCTTTCGAATATAATGGGATGGTAATAAACGTATTCGTTTTCGAACAACGGCCAATGCGCCAATAAATGATTTAGAAAATGAATGAACCGCAGCGCGTGTTGTTATGAGTATCCCTAGTACCTTTTCAGTACCTGTTTGGTACCCAAAGTACTTTCTTTCTATGTCTCTTTATAGTAGCATTGTGACAATATTAAGAATGATTAAAATAATCGTATTTTGAGGGTACTGTTATCTACAATACAACATGTATTAACTGTAAAATACGTTAAAATTAAAACATTAATCTCGATTCATCTACTTTATATGGGCTTTTTATAGCAAGTTTGCTCTGAAAGTAGAACATAATATGGATATACACATTGTCAAGATATCCGCTCCGAAAGTGGATTATATGGGTCTCCACAATGTGAAGACTTGACTTGACAGATTATTTTTCACGAGAATTGGTTGTCAGGCAATTGCTCATTCAAATGAACATCTAGTCCTACATTTTCTGATTTAAAAAAAAATGAAACTTGCTAGAATACGATGCATGACACTAACCTCCTTACTATCAGGGAAATTACTAGTATACTTGATTGTGGCAAATATTTAATACTGTTGAACGATAGTACGTGTTGGGCATTTATTTAACATTATTATATTTAAAATTTGTGATCTTCCATAAGAAGTTGCTTAGCCAACTTATTTTCTATAAGAAACTTAGTTTCTTATACAAAGCCTGCCGCAAAGTACTAAAAGATATCCACAAATATGCATATTTAATTTGTATAAATTATGTATGTGAATATTAATTGCGTCATGCGCATTATATTTAAGTATATTATATAACAGCTTTCAAAATATATAATTCAAAGTATAATAAATAGCTTTTTTCCGTAGTTATGTAGCCCACATCAATTAAGATCTTTAATGTTAGGTGTATTAAGATTGAATATATTCTGGGATTGAAGACCAACTGAATTTACTTCTACCTTCATTTAATTTCAAAGCTTAACATTACTTTGAAATATATGTTATTACAACCAAATAAGTTCACTTCGTGTATCATATTCCTTACGACATACAGTGTATCTTATGATATCAGACCTCTACAACACACAAGTGACCATGCAAAGGCCAATAATATACCTACAGCAACTTCCAATAGTTCCAATGTCAATACTCAATACAACATGACTCGCCGTTTTCTTTTTAATTTATATCAAATAGAAACTTTTTACCCACGCATCACCATCAGTCGAGCCGCCAAAGTGTACGTAAATTCTATTATATTATTAGTGAAGTGAGTTGATGCAATGTCGTGGAGTATTTATTTGTAAATTTCATCGGATCTTTTGCCAACAGTTTCCCACAACCATTGACGCGTACGGTTTTCTTTGAGCGGGGGCCAGTTCAAAATTAACTAATTGGTTATTCTTCGCGTGTCTTTCTTTATTCACATCATCGCCAGGACTACAAACTATTGTAATATGGATTTTGCCTGTTTTTTGGAAACGCATCCACTCTCATTATTATATTTTTATAGTCTCTTTCCAGTGTTTAAGTTTTAATCCTACGATAAATCTTTCTATACAGTCCAATCACCTAATTCTAGTTCTCCTTATTTTTAATCTCCATTCAATTGATTTAAGATGAATAATTTAGCTAGATAGTCATTTTTAGAAGATTTCTTCTATCTTTATTATTACATATGAGTATTTTAAAACAAAATCTTGTCTCTTTTCTTCAGCTGTAATTTATTTTCTTTTATGGTATTGCCATGGAGATATCTGATAAACTATTTGTATTTTGTATGCTGCTCTAACAACTTACAAATGAGTGTATTTTATATAAGAAAGATGCTTAACAAATAGCAGTATATGTAGTTAAAATAAAAATTAGGAAGATTAAAAGAGATTACATATCTCTGATAACTCTTCTACTTCTTCATATAGTAGTGCAACAGATTTTTACATTATTTTAAATACCATTTTGACTTTTGACCAATCGTTTAGAATGAAATGACTTCCGTCTGACGAAAGCTTTGTCTGTGATACAGTAGGCTGTAGTTTGAAGTACAACATATTGGGGTAGATTTTTGGCACTTCTCGCAAAAAAATATAAACGCCAATGGTCGTCGCATCCGTTATATTATTGCCAGTGTAACTGATCGGCACTTAGTCCGAATTGTTGGACCAGTAATGACGATTTGATACGCCTCTATGGTGTTTCAGGACGGTGGGCGACGAGTATGTGTTAAAAACAGGGCTGGAGAAAATACTTTGCGATGTATTATTTACTGCTTGAAGTCCGACAAGCAATTCATAAAAAAAACTTTCGACGCCAAATATGGTACTGTGATGCTAGACAATTGAACTTAACCTCTACCGCTCTCTTAAGTATCATTATAATGTAATCAACTTTTCATGAGATTAAGGCAATATATTATATTTATTATAGAAGTTCATTGCTATGGTTGTAAATTAATACATCAGGAATGCAGTGATGAAAACATGGTAGGGCAAAAGGGACACATCAACTGACACAGGCCCTGACATACATACTTACACAGGCCTGTTGTTTTACAAATATTAAATGGTGCGTGGAGTCAAAACTGACTCTAGATCACTTCAAAGCCAGTTTTTTTACAAGCCATAATAGTTTTTCGTTTTGTGAAATAGTCACAATGTCTTTCTCGGCCAGGGTGCTAATCATATCTTATGAGGATATCCGAAATTATATATGGCACAGAAAGCATTACTCAAACACATGTTGAAATTTTTGAGCCATCCACTTTGAATGTTAAAAGGCAAAACTTAACTACTTAAAAAATATGGCATTATATGGCGAGCGCAATTATCTCAGGATATAATTACTGTACAATTAATTGAAATCTACTTTTAGTTTCAACACACTTAGTGCGTGGTAACCAAGAATTAACTCTTATGGCATTTCTGTCGAATGAAATAGATCAGCGTACACCTTATTAGGACCAAGTGTAAAGACGGGACGGGTGGATAATGGCCACATTTAGTAAACTTTTTGGTTTAGGAAATTAGAAAGTGGTCACACTAAATTAGGACATATATAAATAAATAAAACTGGAAGTCTGAATCTTCCGTGGGTTGCAGTACCCATAATAATAATTTATACGCATACCGAATTTGTAGATTATTAAAAATTTTCACAAGATAATAAATGGAAAGAATTTATAATATGAATTTTGAATATATTTTTTACAATATAGGTTTATAAATGTTTCATTTTCACAACAGCAATAGTATTTTTAATGTACGCGGACTACTTTAATGGCCCGAAATATTACATTATAGACACATATTTATTTATTATTTACTCTTTAACGTGAATACATTTTTTTTATAAAAGTTTTCAAATAATAACACATTGACTATAACAATATGTACGTAATCGATTCATCGATTATTATAGACAAATATTACAGCTAAATTTTACCGGATATTGTCATATTTACAAAGAAAAGCTTGTATGGTGGAAAATCTCGCCTTCTGATAACGACGTAAACCAATTTCTAACAGACAACCTTGATAAATAAATACCTTTACATTACACACAAGAGACTATTAAAACATTTTTTTAAGCTTTGCGTAAATACATAAAATCAACATTAGACATAGATGTCTACTATTCTAACACGGTCGGTCTTCAACGTCATCTACCGCGGTACACTTGTGAATAGATAGATATAATAAGATCGAATATATATATATATATATTGCAAATATTTGTTACGTTAATTTAAAAAATATTAAGACAAAGTCATCTATCAATAATAGTGGTCATAACTGTTGCTGCATATCCGATAGCTTGCGATAAAAATAAATTCTTTCAAATAAATTGTCTTGTTGCATATCTTAATCATGTTGGTACGTAGAAAGATAAATGTGATATAATTACGTGGAACTTACCGTAAGATAAAATAATATAAATTTAAATTTAAAACTCTCCGGTAGCGTAGATGTTCAGCAATCCGATTAATGCGGGCTCAATTCCCACATCTCTTAGATTTTTTTAAATCCAAAAGTGCATGAATGGATAGCCATTGGGTTGAATAATAGTCTGACAAACAATTCTCGTGAAAAATAATCTGTCAAGATGTCTTAGAATTGCGAAGATCCATATACTCCACTTTCGGTGTGGATATCTACGCACTGTGTAGATCCATATGCTCCACTTTCATAACTCTAGATGAGCCATTAACATGCTTTACAACACAGTTAATACAGGCAGTATCCTGATACAACAATAAATCTAGTTCTCACTGTTCTTTTGAAAATCAGGCGGTTAATATCTCAGCTTTTTCTACGGAACAATACAAAAATATATACTTAGAGAAAATGATATATCACTAAGCTATACAAGCTCTGAGAAAAAATCTTAGCAATTCAATCAATCACGATTTGGAGGCTGCATTAGCCAGGTCACGTGTTTATATTGGCGAGTAAGAACTAGGAAAAAAGGAGTATTTAGTTGACACTAAAGGAGTTGGTGGTGACTGTCGTCTGCCCAGGGTATATAATTGAAAAATAGGAATAGTGAATAGAGATATAAGGAAAGAGCTGTTGGTATTAGAGGCCCCACATTAGTCGACGTCGATGAGTATTAAAATGCACATAATATACCCAATAATCAATTTGATCGTATCAAGGTATTTGTTCTCACTTCACACGTGTTTTATAAATATTAACTGATATACGTAATTATTATTTATTATATTGTGGATAATTGGTAATTAATTACTAATATATGGTACTTGTAGGTTATGGTGTAATTGCGGAACCGAGCAAATTGTTTTGTTTTTATACTGAGAACTTGCATGGATTAATAGACATAAAGCATACTAAAAGTGTGGCAATTAGATACTGTATATGTATAGATTTCAATAAGTAACAACTTCTTACAAAATAAATGGCTGTAGAGTAGTTACTAAAAACAACAGTAAATTAACAAATAATATGAATATATTTTTTTGTATATATTTTATCTATTTCGATAAATAAGTTATGTTTTATTCACTTCAGAAGATAATCCATGGAATTTTAAATATTATATGAGCACGTGTGAATCACAGCCCTGGCATTAAAAGAGACACAGCAATAGCTATTAGCGGGTCTAGCCTTGTAGTACTAGCCCGCTGCGCCGACATCTAAAACCATTATTGTTTTTTTCTTCTTCTACCAAACTCTCAGAATGCCTCCTCTTTCAGCCACCATGGTAGACTCCTCATAGACTCGCGGATGTACCGCATTTCAGGAAATATGACCGATATTAAAATATAATGATGATTGATCAGAAATATCCATATCAATCAATATAGTATAGCATGAAATTTTGTTTAAAATTCAACACTATGCGTTCTTTATGACTTTTCACCTGTATGTCTTAAAACAGTAGTATGCCATCAATTTAGTCTTACTATAAACGAGTAAAAAGGATGTATATTAGACATATATAGACATAGATAAAATCTAACCAAAAAGATCAGAAATTCTGTATTATCGTTTATATGTAGCAAATCTAAGTACACAATATAAAAGATTAGAAGTTGATTGATGTGGTGATAACGAATAATAATTTAAAAACTAAGAATAGCTAACACATGCATCTGGCTACTAACAAAATATTTTATTTAGCTGTACTGAAATCAGCTTACCTTTGATAAGTTTAGCTATAGAGACTCATAAGCGGTATATGCACATGCACCGAAAGCACTGTCGGATATCTTCATACAAAGACGGAACTAAAGCCTGAAATAGGTTTTGTTTTCCGGTTCATTTGTGTACTTTCCGATAGAATCCCACGCCACGCAACCTTGGATGAAGAATTTCAATACATTGTTCAACATAATAGCGCCGAGGATCGACTTTTTAATGTCCAACTATAGAAGTCGGAACTTTAGAAAAGTCAGTATACATAAAACACAATTTGGGATAAATTAATTTACATACAGCAAAAAAATCTCAAAGTTATATTAGATCAACAAGCAAGAAAAGCAGAAAACCATTTAATTATTATTTTCGAATGCCACAAGACTGTCCATCTCAAGTAAATGTCTTTTTTTCTGCTTCTTTTTTATATAAATATTCGTCACTCGATTTATATATATTACTCTTCACCGTCAACTGTAGTTTTCCGACAGAATACAGGGTACACTATTTCATACATATATAATTCCCATGCATGATGATTCTGCGAAAGTTTTTCCTCTATTTACAGTTAAATAACATGTACATATTATAGTTCTCAAAGAAAATGCTGAATATCACTAACATCTGCAGAAAGCGCAAATTCGTGAACTTTTTTCGTCTTTCGTTACTGATTATCAAATCAAATCAATACTATTATATCAGATTATATTAAATCATACATAAACTATTGCATGAGATCAGTAATATCGTTTTTCAAAATAGTATAAATACTATATAATACAATGTCTCCCCGTAGCGTAGAGGTTAGCGAGCGCATCTAGCGATCTGGGGAACGCGGGTTCGATTCCCACATCTGTCGGATTTTTAGAAACCAAAAAATGTAGGACTGGATGCACATTGGGTAGAAGGATTACCTGAGCAACAATTCCCGTGAAAAATATTCTGTCAAGACGACTTCAGATTACGGAGATCCACATATTCCGGTAACCAGACAATTGCGCACATGACATTTGCTCACATGACATTTGCTCACATG
>JAGVSQ010004344.1:0-19611 GCA_022683975.1 Rhyacophila evoluta
TGTAGATCCATATGCTCCAAGTTGGGAGCGAACATGGTATATATATAAAAAAAAACAATTATGTAGCTATGGCATTTTGAACCATGATGTTATCTTAGACTTTCTTGACAGATTGCTTTTTATCTTGCCAAACTTCTACCCCTGTATCTCTCCTATGTCCTGTATCTTCCTTTCTTTAATCCTCATGCAACTGCCGGACTTGAACCTGCAACCTCTTGTCACCGAAACACTCGCGCTTATAAGTTTTCCCACCGTGGACATGTATCCTCCATTTCAGCGAGCAAGCATCTTCTTCACATTGTGAAGATCCATATTATCCAATATTTAGAATGCTTATACCGCATTATCACGACTCAAGTTTTATTGACCGATTGTAGTTAATCAAGAAAAGTTGAATAACAACTATAATAAAAACTTTTGTTTCAATAGAGTTGATCAACTTTTTAGTGGATCAATCCAGTCAAAATTTATCGTTTAACTGATGAGTCGGTTGTCGCCGAGTTGATACTCATGTTGAAACGTGTGAACTTCAGTTGACTATCAAGTTTACTTTCAACTGGTCACGCTACACGTTCATATGACGCATAACTGTTTGTAGCGCTATATTTAAACAGACAATTTTTATCAGTTTCGCGTAATATGACTCTTAACTGCTTTGGACGCCATTTTAAAACAGAAAATTTGATCAGTTTCTATTGCATGTATGAACAAAAACTGATTCAAAGTCGTATTCAACGTTCGTTGATCAAATTTCATCGTTCAATAAAAGTTGTATCTTGAAAACGTGGAATTAACGACTCATAACAGAATCTCGTTGTAATACTTTCTTAAATAAGAAATTATAAGCTTAGCTGTGTTATTACGTGTGAATCATTTTTTATATTATTTTAATATATAATGCCAACAATAACGCTAGCTTCAGTTTATCTGATTGTACTGAAATAGTTACGTGTCTTAAAACCTATACCCTCTGATTTATGGACAACGTCTGGAATGAGAATTCGATAAGTGATTGCTTTTAGATAGATTAATTTGTTGAAGCTCTATCGCTTTATACGTACGATATGAGTACATTCGCTTAAGCAGAGATTGACAAACTAATATAAAATTGTTATGAGTATTTTCAATTTAGCCAAAATATAATTTAAATTAATATCTTCATGTATGTAATTACATTATGTTACCTACTGCTAGAAGTGCTTATGTCAGACGTAAACCATTTGGACGCATCGAAAAGCAGTTCAAAATGCTCCTTTTTAAATATAATACAGTATAACCTCGATTATACGCACTAATACTACTTACAATTATGTACGAATGTAGAAAATTCAACTTTCGTACGTTTGTTAAAAAAAAATTGTTCATAATATCTACTTTCGGACGTAATACGATATTCCCCTATGATTTTTAGTCGAATTTCGTTTTGCAATCCCTAGATACTTCTAGTAAGAGACTACAACTATAATTACATATATATTATACAAAGCCTCCTGTTGGTCTAGAAGTAAGAATGCGCGCTTCGTTGCCAAATCATTGTCAACCAAGTCTGGTTACCACTGTGAACAAAACTACTTTTGCATATATACGGAGGGATTAAAAACGCTCAATTAAAACATCCGTTTTCTATTATACATCGAGAAGTATCCGTGTAATCAACTGTTAACGCCTAATATTAAAACTCCATGAGCGGTTTTACGAATCAAAAAAATTAAAACCCATAACTAAATGGTTAAAAAGTTGAAATAAGTTCACGTTATATTATCAATTTGATCATAATATTATTTTTTTTCTTATATTTTTATTTTGCTTCTAAAAAATCTTCTTAGATCCAATGATTCTGAACCCCTACATCGAGGTGTGAATTTGGTAGATTGTTTCGTGAGGGTCGAGAAGCACTTCCTAGCCCACGCCCTTATGTATTCGGACCGTCACAACGTCCGACAGCCAGCAGTCATACACCGCTGGATTATTATTATATCAACCATTATTTCGCACACTTTTTTGTCAATAGGTTTTGTAATTAATATTTTCGACTGATGGTGCGTGATGGAAATTGATTTTAAATTCTGAATTATTTAAAACTGGTAAACTTCCATATGTGAAATATCCATATATCACATATGGAAGTTTACCAGTTTTAAATAATTCAGAATAGGTTTTGTAATTGTCTTTGAGATATTTACATCATAGTTTCATTTACGTTTATTACACCGCGCTGTATAATATATCACAAATACACGATGAATAACAATGGTTTATAAAGTATCAGAATAATACAAAAAACGATATTTACGATTCTTAAAATATTTCAATTGACTATTTTAATAAAAGTTTGACAGTTGTTAGTTACTTTATTTGATTAAAATTATTGTTTGTCGTTTTTTTTTCTTCTGTATTTTTATAATCTCTTATTTGATTTGTTCATGTGTAAATGTGTATGTGCTTGATATATTGAGAATAGTAATAATGATTTGAATTTTTTTTGTGGTAGATTGTAGGCGGTAAAGATTAAAGGAGGTTACACACGTTCAAGTTTGCATGCACAATCATTTGTGTGTGACCATTATTTATTTCCTTCATATATCCTTCTATTTATGTCTAAATTTAACCCTCGCCCCAACAAATCATTTTTCAAATCAACTCTTCATGTCATATAAGAAAATACATATTCCGTGTCTCGCAAAAGTCAAAGTTGTATTATGTTGAAGTTGGAACAGTATCTCTTTTTTATACCATATTCGCTCTCAAAGTGGAGCACATTAATCTACACAGTAAGAAGAGTATATGAAGATGTCCTGACAGGTTATTTTTCACGAGAATTGTTTGTCAGACAAATTCTCAACCCGGTGTGCATCCAGTCCTGCATTTTTGGACTTTTAAAATTCAACAGATGGAGAATCAAACCCGTATTCCCCGGATTGCTAGGCGCACACGCCACCAACTATGCTACCGGAGAGGGAAAAATTTTGAGTAAACTTTTTATTTTAGTGTCGTTAGCATCCGAATTTAAATTTTCAGTGATAGTAACTTCTGTCTAGTAACTTTTGTACATTCCAAAAATTCTAAAGTCTAGCGTAAAATCAAATAACTTCTGTGAATCAACCTAACTTTACATTTCTTCTTCATTCTTCTTCTTCCTTCTTCTTCATCCAACTTCTTCTTCCACGAGCTGTGAGTGCCTTAAATCTAGTGTTTTATCAAATGAATTCTAACCTAACCTCTCTTTTATCATCACACGTGTGAGGTCCCGTGATATGTTCATAAAGAATCGATCTGACTGCTTTCTTCTTCAAGGTGATCAGAATGTGGCATCATAGAAAGCCGCAAAGTATTATCTACAGGTTGTATCTGGGGGAACTGCTGGAGGGTGATAGACTTTTCGGTTAAGATTGTCTAGTGACAGATTCTTGGAATGTGTCCATACGCCCCATTTCAAATGAAAGATTAAAATAAATTTATTTTAGCATTAAGTTAGGTTAGGTTACGTCAGATTAGTGACCCAGGTTTGCCAACATTACGTATTATATTATAGTATACCCGCTGAAATGCACAACATTTATATCTACACGCATTTGATTTCACAATCGTAAATTTATCACTTTTTTTGTCTTAAGACGTCCCGGAAGATAGGCGAATATTTTTTTCTTTTACTTATAAATCTATCGCTCCAATCGGAATCGGAGTGAATTTGGCCATGATCCAGACGCCCTCATTTCCAGCACTGGCATCCAGATACAGAGTGTTCTTTGTATTAAAAACAATCATATATAAAGTTTGAATATAAGAACCATTAAGTATCGACTTACAACCAGGATGCCTTTGGTATTTGAATTCAATTACAGGTCATTCAATATTGAGTCATCAAACTGCATATAATACTTGATCTATTACACATGACTTGCCTGGGATAGATTGAAACTCATGTTTTATTCAAATTCATTTTATACATCTTGTTATTACAAATTTATTTCAACACAGCTGTATTTAATATTTTTAGTCTCATGTAGACAATCATTGATGATATTAATAGTTGAAAGTAAAACAGTTGACCTTTTCTAGAAAAGGCAATCAAAAATACTAACCGCTATTTTTCACTGTTTGGGAAAAGTTCCTGTGACTGACAGGCATACACATGTATCTTCTGTCTGGTTTCCAAAGTGGTCTGCATCGACTCCCAGGAGTCCGACGCCAACTCTGAGGCAATTATATTTTCTCTATGGGTTTAAACATATCCTAGATGTTTCTGTCATAGAAATTACAATTCAATTTGCAGTTAGAAACGCAGTATCTAGAAAAGGTTGAAGGTTCATTCGAGTCCTTTTCTAATATATGAAAATGAAATATAAAAGATGGCACCCAAATGCGCATGACACCTGCAAATGGATTATTCTATTAAATTCACATCCACTTTAAAACTAATCTCCGTTATGTATGACTAAATCTTCTTACACAATATTTTAGCGAGGTTTAGTGGTCAGAAATATGGAAGATAAATATTTTGTACCAATCAGATGTTGCAAGTATTGGGGGAAAAAATCTCTGGAAAATGTTTTTGGTCTTATGTTTAATATGGATGTCTGGCTCTTTTGACGGACTGATACATTTTGCTCTGTTTTTAAGACTGTCACATTGATTTATTTATTTGACTTGTGTAACTGTGGAACAGCCTGTACGTTAGTTAGCAAATGTGAATACATCGCATCATCTTCTTAGCTTACACTTAACTATCTTGGATCTAAAATAGAGCGTATATTTATAAACATCTTGCAAATATCATAGATGTGATTAATAGAACATCACAAAGTAAAAAAAGTTCCAATAAATCAGTTAATAGTTGGAAAGAATATGTTTATATTTATACTAGCCAACATGGGCTTTTATGATAAAAGCTCTGAACATATTTGAAAAGCAGTTATATATAATATATGTACTACCATCTCAGATATGTCAGCGGTAACCTTTGGTATTCATATGGTATATAATACTGTATTAAATTCCATCAAGCACCATCAGTCGAAAATATTAATACTGTATATCTTTATTGTATTAAATATACTTATATTCGAATTCTTTAATCAAACAACCCTTTATCGTATTGATTGATTCAATTAAACACTATAGGGGAAATAATGATATATTTTTATTAGCGAGCTATTTAACCCTTGAAGCGCTAGCATCACGTGTAAATATTTGACAGTATCATGGTTATATTTCCGTTTTATAAACAATGTAATTAAATAGAAAAAAAACTTCGCTAAAAAGCTTCGATTTTGTGTCTATTGATTTTTTGTAATTTTATTAGAACGATTTCGGTATGATTTTAAATATGTACAGCAAAAAAGTGTCACACCATGTTATGGTCATATGGTCAGGCAAGCTTTGGTCACATATGATTTGAAATACAGAAAAATCTCACGCCATGCTAATTTCATCTTCGGCCGCGGGCACGATAGCAGAGCGATGGTGGCAAAGCGATCGTAACAAAGATGTAAAATAGCCATAAATAGGTGATTGAGCAAGCAAGCAAGATCGGCAGCGCGACAACAAGTTGTCGTCACAACAACTTGCTCACTCACCTATTTATAGCTATTTTGAATCTCTGTTTCCGTCGTTTTGCTGCCGTCGGTCTGTCGCTGCGGCATTAATCGTCCCCACGGCCTTAATCAGATGTATCATTCGAATTTAAAGTCGAATTCAACTGCAGTTATTTTAAGTACTACGTACTGGCGCAGGCGTGACATGTTATTATGTAGCTGATCATTATACTTGGTGCTATTTTTTTATTTTTTCAATGCCTGTGCTTTGTACTTAAACTACATTTAGTGTGAAACTTTTTGCTGAAGCTCCTCTAGTGCCTCATTTAGTACAGTATCGATGTAAGGATAGAATACGCCACTGTTTCCTAAATGGGTTTCTAAGGAAAAACTTGCAGCCCCGATATGGTGTACGCCTACGTATTGTTGATTATGATTGTTTTTTTTACTGATCATTTGTAGGATTTTATAGGGTATTTTTTAATGATTTGTTTTATCATTTATGATTTATAAAATGCAGCGTGGAAAGGGTTGAGATTATCATAATATAAATTACAATGACTGAATTGCTCTCGTCAATAGTAAATTGTTAATGAAAATCTATTTTCAAGATAGGGGCGTACTTGTGGGGATATCATAATCGATTGATATTAATCATCATTACTGACGTCAACTCTTCTCTCTAGTGCTTGAATTAAATTCCCTTGACTTCTCCAGTGGTTGCGGTCATGCACCACCATCATCCGCGATAATTTCTCATAAACATTATCTTATAAATTCACAATTAATTTGCCACTGTCACTTTTTGTAATATTGTTTTTCTCTATTTACTAAATCTTTGATTCATTCGAAATTCAAAATAATACCCAACTATTGCTGTCAAGAACTGTCAAAAGCCATCGATTTTCACTTGTGATTTTTTTAAACATAATTTTCACATTTAGACCAACTTAAACGTTAATAATATATCTTATTATTTACCAACCTATTTTCGGCGATCGATATCTCCGATTAATTAATGAATTGACAATTAATCTCGTGATTAATTTCTGTGAAAACGATATATTTAGGGAATGAAAAAATTAACACTCCAAAAAACAAATATATATTTTTCTAAATTGTAGGCCAAGTGAAATTTTAATATTATGTATTATTATTTACTACCCTGTTTTCACCTCAGGAAATCTTCAAGCTGCATGAACATTAACGTTACGCAAGTATATCACTGCGAGTGTTGGTTTTATACATCACAGTTGACTTCTAGATTAAATAAAATACATTATTTGTATGAAATAAAATGTATTATTCTTCCACGAACACAATTATTATCGAACAACTTAATCAAATTAGTATTATTGGTAAATACAACTTGAGAATATTATTCGATTTTATTTCAGTTGTTCTGTTGGGAAGTTGGCCTGTCGGGAAGTTGGCCGTCGGGAAGTTGGCCATTGGGAATTTGGTTGTCATGGTTTTGTTCAGTTTCTGTCAATATACGTAATGTTTGTAGGCTTAGATAAAAGTTATCGTTAGTCAAATAGTTAATTATGTGAAATCTTTCTGGCAGTCGGTTTAACATATATGGAACAACCCTCATAAATGATAAAATAATAAACATCATAATTGTTACATGTTTTATTAATTTAAAATATAAATAAATAAAACGATGTACTCGACATGATCAGTATGCGTGTTGGAAATTATGGTTCCATAATAGGTACACAGACATATTCATGTTATATTTTTCTGTTCAGTGTTTCATACATTTCAAAATATGTTAATTACACTTTGCGGGTGCGTCAGTAAATGGGGGACTCGAAAAACAATGTCATATTAAAAATACAACACGATTTATTGCCTTGATAAAAATAATTATCCGTTTCCTAGAATTAAAGTAGGTTATGAGGCATAATTTATTATTATTATAATTTTTTTAACATCGCTCTGAATTTAGAGCATATTATAATATTATCAACAATCTAAAGACTGATAGTACATTTGAGAGGTATATGAGTGAACTTATTCAATTATACCAAAATATATAGAAGAACATTTTGAACAAGTATTTTTGTATAGAAGAACCATATAGTTGTTCAAAATGTTCCACTTTAAGTTTTGGCATAGCAGAATAAGTGTACTTTAAAAATACACCACCCATTAAGATTTCACTTTTTAGGACAGTTAAATTTACTAGACATTCAGTTCCTTGTATTTAAATTTAAAATTCGTGCAATTGTAGAGTTTGAACCTGCCATGTTTAGCACTAAACACGGTCGCATACCAGTTAGCTACTGATAAGTCTTGTTAGTGTTATAAGTAATATTTTTAATGCTTTTATGTAAAATGTAACGACAATTTGAGCAAATAGCGACGAATTGTTCAACCACAAATCATAGTAACGACATTGTTTGCAATGTTCTCCCTTTACGATCATTTGACTCTGATTTTACGATTATGGTGGGTCTCTAGTGCATCGTTTCCCAACATTTCTTCAAAACTAAATAGATTTTACGAGACGCTTTAATCCTTCAAATAAAAAGTTGTGTTTGTAAGAATTTCATGTTTATTTTAAGTAATAACGCTTGTTATGGTTCATTTTCCATTTATAAATATTCACGGCATACTGTTTAGTAAACACTCGGGACTCTAAAATAGTGACAATTACAATTTGTATTTTAGTGCATAGTTCAGTACTTCTCAATCTTATTATTTACTAGCGCTCTCATAGTTACAAAACAACCATGGCTCCTCAAACATTAAAATTTTTAGTGACCAATTAGTACTTCATTTATTTGAAGATTTTTTTAAGATACTATATCCGTATATATAATATTTGAAAATAATGGAGTGTTAGTATTGCATATCGAGTGAAAATGCCACTTCCCTGGACTATAGAATAAACTCTCTTCTTAAACACTCGCCACGATTCCATTCATGGGGTTATACAGTTGCGTAACGAACGTGAACAATTTTGTCAAAGTGAGTACAGTGTCATCGTTACGTTGTTTCGCATGTGTGAATTTTAAATAAAAGTTATATTATAATAATTATTAAGCTTTCATAGAAAGATTTCTCAGTCTTTAGATTGAAAAACCACACAGTTTATAAAGTTTTAGAACGATTTTTCGTAGCTTAGTATTCCTACATTTTTTTTTTTACTTAACCTAAACAAGCCTAAATTAATGTTTCATTACTTCAGTATTGAAACATGCAATATCAGTTCAGTATCATTATATTCAGTATATTCAGATAATGTGGATCTCATATATATTTCTTAAAGTCAGGGCTGAATTTAGGTCATTATAATGCCCAGGGCGTTCACATGTCACGGATACAGCCCTGTTCTTAATATTAATTATTCTCTTCTGCGTCCGGAAATAGCGCAGTGCAATTGTACAAAACGTTGTGCGGCCGAGCGAGCGGAAGTTTTCAATTTAAACATTCTTAAAATAGAGGAAATACAATGCCCTTATTTTTAATTTCACCGCGCTGTCAAGCGAACCTATTAATAATGATGTTCTGTTGTTTAATTTGGTAACGCATTCTGATTTTTGGACCGCCCTGTAGCATAACTACACTGTATTATTTCCGATGTATTTATTACAAGTTCGACAGGCAATTGGGTCAAAATTCATATCGTTCATTAAATTCAACGCTGTCAATACTCAGATTGTAATTGTTTATGTTATTTACATGTACAAATGTCATTTTTTGTGCGCCTTTTTGGTTAAATTAAACAATTTGGTGACTGATTTCCTACCGCTCTTTATTACATACGTTCATTACGTCACGGTATACACCCGCACGCATCAAGGGACGCCAGTATACTTTACTGTATTATTAGCGACGGATTTGTCGTAGGAATGATGGTTGAACTGGAAATATATGCTCCATAAAAATACTGTCAATTTTCATCCTTTGATTGCCTCACATAACAACTTTTATTGTTCGATAAAAATCGCTGGATTTGACGAATACGTGGTCACTTTTAAATCAAGTATCGGATACGTGTTTATTGGATTGTAAGGTATTACAATTTAATCTTACGTTCTAAACAGTTAACTCCGTGGAATGCGTGCTTTTGTATTTATCATACACGTATGCTTTTGTATAATAATATAATAAGTTTTGTCTATTGTTAATATATTATCAATGACTTTTGATAACGTATGATTATAAACCGTCCCACTTGTGGATAATAAATAAACATATACACCACACGCTACATCTGTACTCTCCCTCGGCGTGTACTGTGTTGCAAACGTCAAGTTCAGCTCCCAGTTAAGATACCACATATTTATTAAAATCTATATAAATTTTCTTCGTAAACACCATGCATGCCGAGCCGATAGGTTCTATTGCACGTCGAATCTGACTTACTCTAGACAAGTCTAGTCTAGACGTTCTTCCAGATTTACATACTTGGATAATGTGGCCGATTTCCATAAAGGCAACATTGTTTCTTATACGTTATCCGTTATGCGGGCGTTTACGTTGGCGTCATAAACGTCGGTCATCCTAAATTCCTAGTATATCTACTATTTCAACGGTTGGAACAACTCTAAAATGGATATTTTCAAATCGAAACGACGTAGCATAACGTACATTTAATATAAACTAAAAAAAATCTCTCGTAAAAACTAGACCATAGGTCAGGATCATAGATTAATCTGATTTTATTGACTTGTTTCCATCAATCCAATCAGCCTTTCATTTTGTTTAATGTGATAAAAAAAAACATTAATACATATTCTTCCATGTCCGTTCGTGGAGCATACGAATACCACATGGCGCTTCAAGAACCCTTACACTATCCAATACTGTCGCGTCTTCTCAGGTCTTGCCAGCATCATATAGTTTCGATGGATACATTTTGTAGACAGCGTTTAGTAGCCTCCCAAATATGTATATCTATGTTCTTCAATACCAGGCTACTGTTTAGCCATATTAAGTAATTAATTTATAAAATAGTCGGTACATTTCTTTTGGAGGCACCTTCGTAAAGCGGTGTTATCTCTTCAATGTTATTTTTAACCGGCCGGTTATCTGAATGTAATTATAATTTACTTATTTATTTATCTATTGCCGTACGGAAAGTGTCCATATGTTACTATTTTATCTCCAACCACTTTATTCAAGCGGCTATACACGGAAGTTCCCAAATGTTGAAACTAAATTTCTTTCGATAATAATTATTTATTTAGTTTTATTACGTACATGTTCAACTTCACATTAATCATTTTTCTGCTTCATTGTAAAGTTTATTAAATAATTTAATCACCGAAGAGTATTTTCAATTGGTGGACCATATGAAATGAAGTGACAAATCAACCATGAGTACCATATTCGGTAAACAACATTCCCCTCCATCAAATCTTCAATG
Organism: Rhyacophila evoluta; assembly: GCA_022683975.1. NCBI lineage: Eukaryota > Metazoa > Arthropoda > Insecta > Trichoptera > Rhyacophilidae > Rhyacophila > Rhyacophila evoluta. The sequence continues at coordinate 10,918 of JAGVSQ010004344.1, forward strand.
CTGTTCTGCAAGGATCCATATAGTTCACAAAGCATGTGTCTTTGCGACGTTTGGAGTTTCCAGAACAATTCATAAACGATTCGTTATGAGGTTATCTGCTGTAAATTGATCTGTGTGTAGCTATTTAAATAGACAATAGGAGTCCGCTAGAAGAACTCGCGGTTCTAATATTCACGTGGCTGACTATTCTACCAAGTCTACGTACTGCGACACGTGGATACATGGACGACATAAACTGTTTTCAAGAGCATATCGGCAGAAAAAAATCATTTTACAACTTGGACTGCTATGTTCATTTTGGGAGTTTTAGCAAAATCTATGAAAACAAATATTTCTTTGTACTTTAATTTGAGTAGTATGGGGTACGTGTACATCCATGCACCTTGTCTTTTTAGTTTCAAAGCCATTATTTTATTTTTTAATAAAATTTTATTATTTAATTTACTAAAAATACTGGATAGTTCTATTAATGATATGTAGAACCAATTACAATAACATCATTTATTTTTAGGTTAGAAAAAAATATGTAAACATTCAAAACAAAAAGACTTCAAGATATGATATGCTCTTTCGATAATTATTACGTTTTTTAAAGATATAAAAGATTATTTATATTGCTGTATACAGAAATATATAACATGTTATATAAATCAGTCTTATGCGTTCAAATTTGATCTCAAATGGTTCTTTGATTCCGAAATGGTACCGACCACATGTGGTAATGTTTTATACACATTCTTACCAATTTGCAATAACTTTTCAGCATATTTTTTATTCGTTGTTTCGAAATATCCAATTTGATTAAAATTTTGATATTAGTTTAATTGAAAGATTTTAGTGTTTAAAACGTGTGTGCATAAAAATTTAACTCACTAATGAAAGGGTTAAAATATAAATCGGTTTCTGTTTTTGGGCGGTTTCTCTATCAACAACTTCTCGTCCAAGAACCTCTAATACCCCTCTGACATTAGGTTAAGTTACATTGGATTTTTATCAAATTGTGTTGACTAACTTTTCGAGTAACTTTGACCCATTATTGAATTGAATTTCATCTAACTAACAATCAAAATGTTTAGAACCATATTTATCTGATTCAATAATATTGAAGTGCATTTTGAACACTCGCTCCTTCATTTAAGCAATAGCCCATCATTAATTTATTAAAAGAAGTAGCCGATCTTATTGCCATGAAGACATACTTGTGTTATTAACTTCTGTAACCCTTTCTGTGCATGAATATTTTTCGATAACTAACAATTCTACAATATTTTTTTGGGTTTTCAAACTAATAACAATTATTCCTTGTAAATGTACGATATATAAAAATAAAACTTCACTTTAAATATGGTATCGTGCCAGCTATAGAGTATCATCGCATTACTTAAATCGAGCGTCACCGATATCTCCCATCTAAGTTAGGTGAGTTTAGATCATAGGTTCCCAAAGTGGGCAGTACCGTCGAATCTGTGAACGCTGAAACCTTCTAGAAAGGCGATAGTCGTTTCAAAATTAGTTTTGAGGCATACAGAAGGTCTAGAAGGCAGAGGTTTTTTTATAGAATGAATTAATAATTATACACCACGCGAGTTAAATAGCGAGAAACTTATAATATTGTAAGAATTTGAAATGGGGTGTTTCGAGGGGGTGTTGGCTTATAAATTAATAGATCCTTTAGACTTTCTTTTATTTCTTCTCTTTTCTTTATCAAATTGTCTCTTATGCTTAGTTCACACTTGAGCTATTAGCCTAGTACAATAGACACCATTACTCATTATCATGTTAATATCTTTAACACTTATATGTATGTTATCTTTTGACAATTATTTTATGTGACGTATTCCGATAAAATTCGTTTACGGCCAGTTGCGAATAACCTAAACATATAGTTTGTAAAATTCTCAGCGTATTAGATATTATAATTAAATAATTTAAAACATTTTCTATATTTCAAAAATTAGGAACATTCGTAGCGATTTCGTACAAAATTTCATTATATATGCATGCCCAATAACATAAATTAAAAAATATTTTATTTTATTTGTAAGTTTCTACTTTTGAAGTTGGACAGCCGCGTTGGCAGTGAAGGGGTTAACAGACAACACCGCGCCTTACTGAATATCGACTTCCGCCTCTCATTTTCTTTCTTATCTTACATCTCGGCAATGTAAATAAATCGTTCTTATCAATAATGAAAGTAAAAACAATTAATTTAACAAAATGATTTTTAAAATATGCATGGCTTCTTTGGATTTTAAATTTTTCGTGTAAATTCTTATCGGAACGGCATTTCAAACAGATACATCGTAAATATATTACACAGTATTTTTCACTTGCTTAATCTGTCAGGAGATCAACCAACACACTATTTTAAGTAGTAACCATAGGTGTACAATCGTGCTTAATCCAAAACAAAGCTTATTAAATTCCATAATATATAAGTGTATGAAATCAGTATTAAATAGTAAATAAAATTATTTAAGAAACTTTTCAAAAATCCTAATTACTATAGTTACTAAAAAGCTCAGTTTTCAGGTCTTAAACTTTTCAGCCCACGCATATAGTGCTTTCCTGAAAATGTGACTTTCGTGGTTTGTCTTTTATCAGCCAGGCGCAGGTCGTGTTTCTTTGAATACTAAGTATGACATTATTGTCACCAATATTATACGAACACGTAACATAATTTTGTGGTTCAAATCACTTGTAATGCAAAGCTTCATTTTTAGCGTTCTTTTATATCATTGGCTCATTCTTGTATCAACCAATATGTTTATAAAACGTGTAAAATTATGTGTCAATAATACAAGAGATTGCGAAAAATGAAACTATACTTTACAAAGTTACTTAACCTTTTCATTAGTGAGTTTATTTTTTATTCACTAAACACTAAAATCGTCTGTTATTAGTTCAACTAATATAAAATCAATCGAATATGCCGATTTGTAAGCAACGCTCTTCTATATCCAAACAACGAACAAAATAAACTGAAAGTTATTCCGAATTGTGGCCGCTCCCGTTTTGGAATCAAAGGAGCACTTGAGAACAAATTTGAACCTCTATGACGGATTTGTGTTTTTGTGAAGAACAGGATACACAATATTATGTTCCTTTACAAAACATAATAAATTATCGAAATAACATAAAGAATTTTTTTAAATGGTGAAGACAACTTTTTTTACTCACTTTTTTCGTAATGTTTACGTATTTTTTTCCTAGCCTAAAAATATATCTTATAATTGTAAAGATTTTCACATAATATTGATAGATTTATCTAGTATTTATATTAAAATAAATAATAACATTTTATTAAAAAAATAAAATAATGGCTTTGAAAGTACGTTCATACTCGTCATAGCGTTAAACCAGAAATCCAGTTACGTGTTTCTGCAATATTGGCGACGATGTACGAAAAAAGGTAAACAACTATGTTGAAATGGTTGAAGTTAACATCGGAGTTCTGGTAGAACTCGGCGTTGGTTATTGGATGAAGTGGGAAGGACCTACGATATCTTTTAATGATGATTCTTTCTGATAGGATTCGAGCACATTAAGGATCATGCCATCATTTTTTCATTTGAATGCCTTATTACGCAGAATCGTTTTAGGCATCTTGGAGAAAGCTATATCTTGGCAGGGGTAATGTATTTTAAAGATTTTTGCAATTTTTTTTCAGGTTACTGGTCGGGGCGCCGCTGGGACAGAATCTTCAGCCCAACACCACCAGGTCTGGAGCATTGTGGAAGTGTCCACTCACCACCAGACTGGATGATTGCGTGCAAGTCGTTACTGATGGAAAGCGCTGTGAGTTCTCTCTGAAGTTCGCCACCGTGCATTTTGATAGGCTTTGCATCCGTGATATGCACAGGGAGTCAATATAAATGACTTGACCAAAAAAAAATGTACAGAAATAAATATTATTGGCCTGAGTCGTCACGTTTATCAACAGCTTTCGAACATATAATATTATTCAGATAAATTATAAATTACATATTCCAAAAACACATAGTAAACTGAAATATATTATCAATTACCAGATATAAAACAACAAACATTAGTATGCCGCACACGACCACGATATGTCTTCCACAATTCTCATTTGTTTTTAGTACCTATCTTAATATCATATTACAATAGATGGATCAAGTGAGAAGTGTTACTGATTCCGTGTTATATACTTTTCCGCGTTGTTTGTAAGTATTATATATTATTTACAATTATTATCAAGAATAGTTTTGTCGCTTAGAACATTCGTATCAAACTCAGGTTCGGCTTCTGAAACATTGTGGTGTTTCCGCCAGAATTATTTTACTGATATTCTTTTGAATGGTTTTAGTTAATTTTTGTTCTTATTTATTCTTGGCAAGAAACCGATTAAATGTATGTAAAATCATATGTTATCGTGTCGTAATTAAACATTATATTATAGATATGTGTTTAATGCAACTGTTTCCAACCTTCATGATACTACGCCTTCCTGATTTTTTTTCCGCGCCTTCCTGACTTTTATTTTTTAAATTATAGTAATATAGACACGTTATAAATAATAAAAACTTTAATAAAAATTTTGGCGCCTCCCCATAGCAATAGTCCGCGTTTTTCTGTTTGAAAATCACTGGTTTAACTATACACTAGTAAATATTTAATATGTATAGGAAGCCAAGATTTTTGTTTCATATTTTGGGTGACGAAATATAAAAGTTTGAGAAACACTGCCTTACGCTATTTTAATGTAAAATATGTAAACAAAAATCAAAGCACAGAGCTATTATTACAGGACGAGAACGTTAAAATCAAGGTTTAAATGTTAAACAAAAATATGACAATTGTTCATTTATTTACAAATGAGAAGCGGATGAGAATTATGCAAGACATACTGCGGTTGTGGGATGTTTGCGGTTAGTACACACTATTACATACCATATTAGTTTTTTTTCAAATATTTTAATAAATAAATATCTTAATTTTCTATATTGTTTTTTTTTTTTGCAGAATTCGAAAAAAAGCGTTAATAGTTATATATTAGATAAAATTATCTACAAACTTAAGTTTTAATAAAAATACAGCTTACATTTTAAATTTATTTTTTAAATAATCTAGCAGTATTCGTATTATAGGAACTCGCATTGACACACATTTTTATATGACTCTTAATCTTATATTATTTTATTTATGAAGATTTTCAAAAAATTAAATTCAAAATTAATTTTATATATAATAAAATTATTATAGCATTGTTCTCAAAAGCTATGCGACACATACAGAGTTATGGCCAATTGCATATGTTATGTTTATATTTTGTAAAAAACAAATATAAATATACAATAGTATGTATTATAAATTATATATGAAAGGGCAAAGAGAATTTTTCTCATATCACGATATCTACTAACCATTTTAATATACTTAATAAATTTGTACCTACAATTAATTTCAGAATACTCCAAGAAGTCAAGATTTTAAAAATGTATTAATAATTAATCTAATTTAAGTTGAAAATTTGTAATAATTTCTATTTACTATCAATAATCGACTAACTACCAGGAAAAATAAAATATACACAATTGTAAATTCACTAATACTAAGATTTTTATGAATAATAAAACGTAAATTACGATTTAATGTGCATTCTTTTTTGTATGGTGATAAATATTTATCTCCGATATTTATCTTTCTTTCAATATATCTACAAATTATTTTTACATTTTATCTTATTCATTATTATAAAAGTTTGAAAGGAAGAAAAAAATGACTTGCAGTTATTTGCAAGTTGAAAGAAATTTCATTTATATCAACTAAAAAATACACTAGATTCCATATCTAAAAAAAAACATTTTTAATTATGTGATACGATAGAGAATGGATTTGATATGCAAGGGGTTTTTAGATTATGAGTCTTATCTTTTTATTATCTCGAGGTATTAATGGAATAACGGTGTAACTGACATTTTCTTAAAAAACGATACATCATTTACGACAATGTAAGATCAAATTAAATAATTATTTTAACTCACTATTATTTATTTGTAGAATATTTTAATATCTTTTTATTTTAATTTATAATTAATATCAATACGTAATTTCTGGTTATTTTATATCTCATATAATTTATTTTTACTTATCACGTTCATAATAAATAATGTTTTAGTATTATAAATAATTAAATTTTGTATAAATTATAACTATCGTCCCTGACACAAACAATATCTCGTATACCACACAACACAACGACATTAAAATAACTGTATATTTGCTGGTATTACATCAAATTAGTTTTTTTTATTTGACTGTCAAAATTACAATTACAATAAAAAAGTTTTATTGGAATTTGATCTTATCACAGTGAGTATGGAGAATTATTTTTCATTTCCTTAAAAAAATTGTCTATCTGGTATACGAGGTGTTGCTTTTTAGTAAGAAATTTGAATAATTTATGTGGCTGCTAAACACATCGCAAAAAAAGTGCATCTCATAATTTCACATAAATGATTTAAGTCGAAATTTAACTTAATTTGTATCCATTTCTAAAATGACTAAACAAGTTACACTGTTATTCAAATGTGTTTGGATTTAAATGCATCAGTTTGAAATATCTATGTTATATGTGAGTAAAATTTATAATTTTGGTAAATAAAAACTATTTTATTGGAGTGGGGAATGAGGAAGAATGAAATACGGGGGGATTATTTTTTTACTAAACAAATCGTCACTAAATTTGACTTGTTACGTTGACGATTTCATCTAATTTTTTTCCAAATTACTACTGATTTTTTCAGATATCAGCCATTTGAAGCCAAATATAATTACAACAATTAAATTATAATAAAATTAGGTAGTCAATTTTTGATTTTTTAAAACTAGCAACGATTATTGCATTGCTTTATTTGGCAACACTTCGATTATTCACGTACTAAATATCTAATAATCATTTATCTGTGTTCCAATGCTAGAAGTGCCTATGTCTCAGACATCGGTAATTTTAACCCGTTTCAGAAAGTAGTTTAACCCTGATAAACAATGATATATCTTTGTTGATGATGAGAGCAAAGAACACCAAGTATAATCATTTTGGAATAGATTAATTGTTAGATTAACTATAATTGAAATGATTTCTAATTGAATTTGTAATATTTTGAAAAACGCAATACCATGATAATGAGTTGAAATGTTACTTTCTTTCAATATGATAGTAGTAAAATAATGCGCGATTATCTGAATTAAGTTTTTCGATATATATTCTGTCTTAAAACTATACATTCATCGTGAATATTGTTAATTAGAAACAAACAATCACATAAACTGAAAAATTTATATATTTGACATATTCGCTTCTAGCAATATACCACAGATAGATGTTTAAAAATATTTTTACCGCATACATCGTTTTGCATCTAACAAAAATCGTCATAAATAATTTTGTAACTTACAATGTCTTAGCACGGCACATTCTCCTCGTAATAGTCACATTTCGTAGCAGATCAGCACATTTACTGTTACACCATGGAAGGTTTACAATACTATTAGTCCCCATACATTTATGGTCCACCTGCGGTCTAGGGACTGTCATTCCAAGATAGTGATTAAGATTTAAGCAGGCCACATATCAGTCAGCTTGCGTCGACAGTTGTGTACTCTCTGTCTGATCAATCATGCTACGTTATGTTACCTACCTCAATCCTAATCAACAGTCATGGATTGACAGTCCCCTTACCACAGGCGGACTGTAGGTGTATATATACCATACGGGTTATATTATTTATATATCATGCCAGTTATGGGAGGTTATACTGAATTAGAATCCAATGGTGTAATGGGTGTGTTAATGGATTACATACATACCAAAATTATTATTGGTTTTATTTATTTAATTTATAATTATAGTAATATATATTTTTTTTTAATAATTTACATTGATCGTATTTGTTTTATAATTATCATTTTATTTTTCAGGATATTTTAGCATTAAGATATTATAATTGTTTACAATTGAAAGCGAATGGTTTTTTAATATTGTTTGTATATAAAGCTGAGAATTAGTTAGAACATTGTAAAAATATTAAAATCTTCAAACGAGTTTTAGAAGTATATGAAAGTTTGAAGATTAGGCAAATTTTACCATCATCTGTTAACGCGCATTGTGTAATTTGTGTGACTACAAATAATGTCAGAATACACGTGAGACAAACATGTATTTTTGTGATAGAAAAGCTGGCCCAACAAAACAGTTCTTGTAAAAACATGCCTCATTACTATTGTTTCGTAACGAACAAACGTCGAATACAACAAAGGAAATCGAAAGTTACATCCTTTATTATCATAATTTAATAAACAAAACTTACTAAACAACGTATGACTTACGCAATATTGCTCAACCAGATGATGGAAAATATGCTATCGATGTAATTACTATTTAATAAACGACCCAGTTTGACAATGTGTCGATTTTTGAAATGTCTTGTTTAGGCTTTGTTAGTTTTAAGTTTTGTATCATATTAAATAAAGTTCTTTAGTATAGGACTCTACATTACTTTATTCCGCGGGATCGCTATAAGTTATTTATTTCTCTTTTACGTAAATTCAATTAAACTCAATCAAATATATTATATTATCTATCATACATGAATTCTAAATTATTTAAAACTGGTAAACTCCATATGTGAGATCACTGTTAGCGACCCGGGTTTCGCCTTTCGGCATCTT
>JAGVSQ010004345.1:0-19610 GCA_022683975.1 Rhyacophila evoluta
TTTTTCGTGATTTACTCAAAACTCAAAAAACCCTCCAGAGCGGGTTTAGCAACTTAGCGATTCGTATACTCATGCCATATATAACACTGTATTTAAATGTGAAAAGTTAAATTTCAAATCGGGAATAAAAAATGTTTTGATTTTACTTTTTTTAATTTTAACAATTTTAACTTAAATATACTATTCCGATGAAAAAACACACGTTTTTAAATTTAATTATAAAATACGTTTTTTGGTCTAACCACAATTTACTCAATTGATAAATGATACATAAATTGTAACATACGAGTATAACTAATTATTATTCTTTATTTTCATTTTATCACATCTGCTCGAAAAGGTGCCATATGAATTTTCATTATGAAGACTTTGACAGTTTTTTTTTTGTATATTGATCTTTAGCTCAATTCATTTGAGATTTCATTTTTAGCAAACCCCACAGTTATAGTAATAATTCAAATATTCAGATATATTATTTCAAGAGGCGTAATCATTTGTTGGCCTCACTGATGAACGATTTTTAATTAAATATTAATCGTCTATTTTAATTCACTGCTTAATTTCTCATCTAATGAAAAGGGTTTACTATTTAATTTATAATATTATATTAAAATCAAAACATTAAGAACAACAAATATGTTTTCTGCAGCCGAACTAAAATACATACAAAACAGACGAAGCCAAATTATTTCATTTCAACATAGAAACTATGTACCCTCTTCACAGTTATTCAATATTTTGTCTCCTTGAGATTTTTCAGTGTCATAGCTATCTAAGGTCAAGTTTCGTAATAGAAAATATTTGGTCCATATTCAGTTGAACGAGATTTCAGTACGACAAATAATTTTTCACAAACTTTGCTGCAAAGATAATTAATATCTTTAATAATGTTGGTCCAATATAAAAAAAATATTTTGTCGTTAACCTTTTTCTTTTTTAGTAATGTCCACTCCAAAAGTCTGGCATGTTGATCTACACAGCGCGAAGATTGCACCTCCGGAAGTAGATTGTATAGATCTCCACAATCCGAAGACAGATTATTTTTCACTAAAATTGGTTGGCAATTAATTATTCAACTCAATGGACATTCTTTCCTCCGTTTTAAAAAATCGGCAGATGATGAAATTAAGCCCGCATTCATGCTATAATCTGGATACCCGAAACATCTATGCGTAATATTTTAAAAGTATAACATAAAATATAAAAAATAACTGAAACCTTATATATAGTATACAGTATTATTTGGTAATAATGATAGTTATATATTTTCCTTTGAGGTCATTTATGTTTAGGTTTTACTTAGTCGTTTTATTGTATGTTCAAATTATCATTTCAGAACGATTTTATCTTCAATACTCCGTAATAACGAAATAACAAAAAACAATTTCATTCAAAGGTTGGTGTACATATCCACCGAAGCAAAAATATCAAAGCTTGGCTAGATAACACTCCAAATAATTTCTAAGCAAACTAACATTACCTTTAACAATCGAATAACGAAAGACGGGAACATCACTTACCTCACGGTTCGTTTGAAACTAGTATCTCTAGGAAATAGCCGTTTCCGATAGCTAGGGTTGCCAAAATCAAAACACAACGTAAGCATTTTCATTTTACATCCTTACTTTGTCATCTTCTAAAAATGACTCGTAAATAAAATGAGTTTAAAAATGATCACTGACTCGATAGTAAAAGTTGAAATACTAAAAGAAAGTTGATGAAATAGATATTTATTTCCGCATACATACATAAACGAAAATATAAATGTCTAAAAATAAAATATGGCATTGTGCATGCAAATTTACGGCTAGTAACCTAGAGCGTTTGTGCCTTGCATCCAGGGAAATCAGGTTTGAATCCCACATCTGCTGGATTTAAAAAAAATGCAAGATTAGATGCTTATTGGGTTGATCAATTATCTATCAATCAATTTTCGTGAAATATAATCTTTCAAGACATATCTTCAAAGTACGAAAATCCACATATTTTACTTTCGGAGTATACGTCTTCACAATGTGTAAATCCATAGCTCCACTTTCAGAAGGGACATGGTATAAAAAAAACAAGAGCTGAGCGAGTGCACTTTGAAGTCATACGTTGTGAGTTTAAATCTCACATATATGGGAATGGATGCCAAATGAATTGAGGAATAGAGTGACAAACATCTTTTTTCAAGCCTGTACGTACTAATTTGATAATAAAAAAAATATTTAGTGTGTCATTAGTATCATCAATTTGACCTTAATTAAACGATATTATGTTTGTATGCACGTATAAAGCAATTTATAAATATTCTGATTATCATAATTTAATGAACACATTTATGTCAAAAATATAATTACGTAAAATAGTTTCAAAACAAAATATTTTTATATGCTATCTTAGTAGATAAAATTATCTTTATCATTTCATTTATATTCCTTTCACTTTAAAATATTATTAATATGTATATTCTTATAAATTAGTAATACTAAAAATAGTCGATAATGGTATATAAAATCTTTATTCTATACGCCAAATTGTCCTTTTGCTTTAAAACAGTAAAGTATTAATATGGGAATGTTAACTAATGACTTTAGTATTTTGTGTCCTATAAAAGATAGCCAAACTATATCATAATAATCTAATAGAAAATTAACAGATTTTCTTTCATAACATACATTGATAGATTTTTTGCAGCCAATTTCAGATAAAGATTTTAACGTATTTTCATGCGTATTTCAACGTAACGTATTTCAGCATACCTCAAGATAACTATTTACGACAAATCGTAAAATATCCATGAATAGTTGTATATTCTCATACATTCTTAATATCGATAATATTTATTACAATGCCGTAGTCAAATTAAAAAATCACATTGGCACTTAAAATACCAGATTCCAGTCCTATCGTGGAATAGAATATTTCAGTACGTGGTGTTCTTTAAAATACATGTATTTTCTAACTCGAACACAATTCTCTTTCGTTTTAGTGTAAAAACAGTGAAATGCGTTTATTTGTTGGTGAAAATTGAGAAACACCTTGACATTTTACAAATTACGGTATAAAAATATTTACCCCTTAGGTAAGATGTAGTAGGTAATGGAATTGTCGCAACCCTTGTCTGTCGAAACGTCACGCGAACGATTTTTGTCAACAACCGTGGAGAAGACAAACACTAAGTACGTGTACAAACAATTGTCTTCATACAAATACTACTACAATAGTGGAGAGCTTATATCCGGACGTAACAAAATATAGAATCGAGCTTTTTAGAGTATCGTTTATTTTTTGTTTGGCAAACATTTAACTGGACAATCTGCACGTTTTGCCCGTACAATAGATTACTATTTTTATCGCAAATCCATATTTAAAAAAATCATCTTTACTTCTAAAAATTATTTTTAACCCTTTTTTATTTTACTTATATATATTCTTAAGTCTACTCTTTAGCCTAAAAGTAAACATGCACACTCCGATTTCGGAGATAGCAGATTCAATTTCCATAGCTGCTATTTTTTTAAAAAAATCAAAAGATAGTCAAAACTGAACAGGATGCTCAACTGACTGACAATTAATTTTTGAAGAAATTATTGTCAAGATATAAGATTCATACTCTCCATTTATGGAGTGGACATCTTCATGTTTCATATCTTTTGGAGTGAACGTGGTAAAAGTGTTAATACATTAAACATACAAAACAATTTTTTTCACTACGTTCGCTCCCAACGTGAAGCATATAGATCTACACAGTGTGAAGATATCTTCTCTGAAAGAAGAGTATATGGATTTACTCAATGTGAAGACGTCTTGGCAGATTATTTTTCACGAGAATTGTTTGCGAGACAATTACTCAACCCAATGGGCAACCAGTACTTAATTTTCAGATATTTATGATCCGACAGGTGGGGGATCGAACCCGCATTCCCCGGATTGCTAGGCGCGCATGCCACCAACTAAGATACAGGGAGATAATATATATTGTTGATTACATCAAAATGAGACAGCAAAAATAATTAAAATAATGGTTTTACACCACATCATCTTGTAAAATTTTGTATAATTTTTAATACAAATTAAGATAGCAATAATTCACATTTTATGGCCTAGCGCGATAGAAGTAAATAACATAACGATTTTCCTTCTCAATACAGCAAGGTAAACTACAAACTATATACCATATGAAGTTAGAAACGGTTCAAATGCATATGGTAATTTTGTATTGTTATTATAATTCAATGCTTTAAAGCTGAAGAAATCATACAAACTACATAAAAACTATTAGATATTTTTAGTATTACACTATTGACCAGGGTATGATTTTTATAAATATATTCGATGTCCTCAAATAGGCAACTAACTGTGAAAGACCTATTGAATCAATAAAAGACACCAATATGATATTATTATAATATTAAACAATTATTGATATGAAAAATGCAAAATACCACTATATGTTATACTAAATTTATAGAAAAATGTATTATAATAGGTAGAGCATTAGTATATTCAGATCAAAATCGAAATTGTTTCAATAAAATAATATTTATTTGTCATTTAGGTAATTATTTTTGCAATGCACATATTTATAAAAAAGTAAAGTTTATAAGTATACGCATTTTGAAGTCTATTTGCAAACTTTGCTCACAAGAATTGGCTGTCAGTCGATTTCTGAAAACATTCTTCTTCTTCCAAATCCGCTCCCTAAGTGGATCATATGGACACCACGTGCTGCTTCCAAGAACCCTTGTCGCCCGCCAGTATGCTGGCGTCCTCTCAGCTCATATATGCCTCTCGTAACTCTGCCGAGTATATTCTACAGATAGTATTTAGCAACTTTCCGGGATGTCAATGACCGGTCGACTTAAAGAATAAGCAGCTCATGTTCAGATTTTCTTGAGGCATCCGCAATATCTGGCTGAGTCAGGTTCAGCGTCGCAGCTTCACTTTGTCAGTGATAACATTAGGCATCTTTAATTGTTATATATATATATATCTTTTATTCAATGGTGGCTAATTTACTGTATTTATTATTTTATATACCACATTCGCTCCCAATGTGGCAATGTTCAGACGTCTTGACAGATTATTTTTTACGAGAATTGCTTGTCAGGCAATTACTCAACCCAATGGGCATCCAGTTCTGCATTTTTAGATTTTTCAAATCCAATGAGGAATCGAACCCTCATTCTCCGGATCCCTAGGCGCACACGCCACCAACTACGGTAACTGGGAAGAGGAGCACGGGTATGTCTCCATATTTATTTAACCGCAGTACTACCAAGTAAAAATGAAGGCAACTACCTAATTTATCAATTCGTGTGCAATCAATTTACAACATTGTTATTGATTATTTGATATTTCAATTCAATTATATTTTTCAGAATAGCTTAAGTAAGTTAACGATTTTGTTTGATACGGGAAGATGTTTTATTTTTTATTTGTTTATTTATCCACAAAAGTCAACACATCCCTTCAAGATTGAAACAAATCCCTATTCACCGACAACGCCTAGATAACTTGATTTAAATGCTAATGCTCTACAGGATTTCTTTATCCGACAGAAAACTAAAAAAAAACTGAACATTCATACGGAAAACCTTTGGCCTTTTAAAACACAGAAAGACAACCTGCTTAAAAAAAGAATCCTACCACTAAATAAATCGAGTCACATAGTCAGGTTGTTTCAGACGAGCTAATATTATATTAAAGTTGAGTTTTATTTACGGAAGCAAAGTATGTGATGTAAAGAATCGATATGGAAACATTCTTTAAATAGAAACCGAATATAAATCTCAAACATCACTGACTATTTTTGGAATTAAAGAGAGAATAAAAAGATCGATTTTTTTGTTCTAGTGCTTCTTTATAATATTTATATACAATAAATAAAGGCATATGAAGACGACAGGTATCAGTTGGGCCGACTCAACTTTTAAGGCTTGCGACCCAAAACTGAGACGCCGCGCTTTATATTTTAACTAACACACTAGATTTAGGTATTTTATTTTAAAATTAAGTAATTATATTTTTTTATATATTTATATAAAACAATAAAAAAAATGTACATTTAACATGTGTATTTTATAAACGAATCTCTAAGTTGCAAAAAGCATTCTGGGGACTTGATCAGCAAGCATCTGAAGTGTTTTTTGCAGAATCAAATTATAAGCCTAACCTTGCCATACCCGTTACCCATGCGGACCATATGGCCACCACTTGACGCCTCCAGGACTCTCTGTCACCCGCGACCCGCCTTGCATCCTCCCAGGTCATACCGGTACTCTTCAATTCCGTTGAGTACATCCTATGGATAGTATCCAACGGTCTTCCAAGTCGCCGGCATGCCATTAATGGGAAAAAGAACCAAGCAGGAACCAGGTTCTTCGGAGGCGTTTTTAGTACATGGCTCAGCCGATTCCTGCACGGATGCATGACTTTTAGTGTGACAGGGGGTCGTCCCGTCCACTCCTCTATCTCCGAGTTCATTACAAAGTCAGCCTACTTTACATCAGCATCCGACACAAGGATCTATTCTCAAAACTCAATATGTGGTTCTGCTGAGCTTTTTTTAAGTGCCAAGATTTTCTATTCACACTTTATTACGTTATTAGTATAATTGTATTTTATGGTTCCATTAAAATGTGTTTCCTACAACCCAACACAAACTACAGCTGGTCATAAGTAAAACTGATTTATTTAAAAAAAAAGTAGTTTTTCGCACAATATAATATAAAGGTATATCTGATTCCAAGAAGCTACTTGAAAATATCTATTTTTCTCAGCTTATTAATGTTATTAGTAGAAATATACTTTGCAACCATATCATGAAAAAATTACCAAATTAGCACTGAATCACTTGGAAAGATGACGTTACGTATTTTATTGTATTGAGTATTGAAATAAATTTCAGTGATAAAAGTACAGTATTAATAGGTTATTTAAGTCATATTAAAATATACAAATGTATGCTTCCTGGAAGCGATTTGCTTTTTTTTTACGATAAGATTTTGTATATAAACCTCTTCATATTTTACTGATAGCTCTGTCATCAAACTACTGATATAAAATTGATTTTTATTTTAAATATTCTTATCAATATATCATGTTATCAGTTTTGATAACACTCTTACTTCAAAGTGTGATATTATTATGTTATACTTTTTTATCTAATCACGTTAATATTTTCTATTATTTTGTGTTATGTATCCTCGTACTACTGGCAAAAGACGTTAAAATAAAAAAAGTGAGTTTTGAGATAATCGAGTCTTAAAGTTTGAATCTCGCTGTTGACTACATTTTACGACAATTTCTTAAAATAATGTCGTATTATATATTAAGAAATTGTTGTAAAATGTATTTAACAGAGTGATTCAAACCTCAACACTCGATTATCTCAAAACTTTCTTTTTCACTTTAACGTCTTTTGCCAGTAATACGACGATAAATGCTGATAATGAGATATCACAACGAACATAATATACCTGTATATATTTATATTTCAACAAGTTATAATAGTATTTTGTATTATTAATGTATACTGTAATGTATTCCTCTTCATTTTATATAAAACTATTATATATATATATACAATATATCGCCTTATGATACACGGAAGAATGTCAAAATAATTATGTATTTTTGAAGAACATCTGACGTTCGTTACGACATACTACCAAAGTACTTATATACTTTTACACGATAATTTTAGAAATGTGGAAAGCGGAGAAAGAGTAAATAATATTATTTGGAGAATTTCACTCTATCTATCTTTATCTTGATCAATTTTTTTGCAAAATATCTTTTTTTTAAATATCATAATTTGCTAGAAAAGAAACGTTTTGTCACTTCACGTTCTTTAAACTGATAAAAACTTGTTTAATGTTTGTGAAAACATAGATAGATATGAGATAGGATAACGGAACTTTATAATATCAAAAAAAAATGTTCAATCAATACAATTGTTATTTTCGTAGTTTACTAAATCATTTCATTTATTATGGTAACATCCAAAAATATAATATAAAGATAAAATAAAAGCCTTTTTCTT
Organism: Rhyacophila evoluta; assembly: GCA_022683975.1. Taxonomy (NCBI): domain Eukaryota; kingdom Metazoa; phylum Arthropoda; class Insecta; order Trichoptera; family Rhyacophilidae; genus Rhyacophila; species Rhyacophila evoluta. The sequence goes on from JAGVSQ010004345.1 coordinate 8,033, forward strand.
ATACTCTATATGTTTCTTATATCTAAAACAGTCATACATAGTTTCGATTATTACTTGCGAACGAATTTATTTGATTTTATTTGAATACGTTTTTGTGTGACTGCCTCCTTCCGTACAATGAATAATAAATCGTTTTTTCCAGTACAAAACATTCGCGGTATTCTTTTTCCGATACAATAAATTGCAAATTTTAGACGTCTCCCCGCAAAAATATGTCGTATTGGTAATCTACGGTAGAAAATCCGCTCCATATTAAAAAAATGGACCGCTCCAATGTCTATGATAGCACCAGTGATGTACCAAATAAGCCAAAGAGTTTTTTTTTATTGATATCGAACTTTTCAACTATATCATCGAATTTATGACAAATGGATTACCATAATTTTAAGATGTATCAAAGTGTATAAATATCCATACGAATTGATAGTCATCTAATATAAATATAAAATAACGTCCCTTCCAATCCCTCACAATACGACTTTAATTCTTGAACAACAAAAAAGTCACACCTACAGTTTTAAAACTAGTTTTTATATCTCCTCTTCTTATAAAACATCTATCTATAAAATATGGTATTGTTAAGGTATCCACTTGTCTCCCCGGTTAGCGAAGTTGGTAGCGTGCATGCCTAGCAATCTGGGGAATGCGGTTTCGAATCCCCATCTGTCGGATTTAAAATTTCTAAAAATGCAAGACTGGACGCCTATTCAGTTGAGAAATTGTATGACAAACGATTCTCGTTTAATAAAAAATAATCTTTCAAGGCGTCTTCACATTACGGAGATCCATAAACTCTACTCGGATTGGATACCTTCATACTGTGTAGATCCATATGCGCCACTTTGGGAGCGAACATGGTATAAAAAACAAAAAAAAAATTCACTATCGCCCTTGTGTTTGAGTTTTAAGTAAGCAACTTTTAACACCATCATTAAATAGGTAAAAGAAATTCAAATAAAAAAGTAAAATTTTACGAGAAAAAAGCAATAGAGTGAGTAATTAATAATCGTCTAAAAACATATTATTCTATAAAGATTTGCATTATGAATAATTAAATACGCCACACGCGATTGAATAAAATACAATATAACATTTAAAAATACGTAAAACGAAAATTTATATGGTATGTTGGAGTTCTTTTAAATGGGAATTACTTTTGCATAACAATCTTTTGAATATGATTTCAGATTGGTAAATTATCATTTATATTACATAAATTTTGTAGTTGTCATTAGTCTAATTAGTCTAATTGTATAATTGCTTTATGTTTTATGAGCTCGATTACTTTATCGGTCAATCGGACAAAAAATATACTTAACCTTCAGAAAATGTAAAATAAATATAAATAGAGCCTTTTTTATGAAATTTCTCCTCTTGGAAATTTTTAAACACGCCATTGGCAGCAATCTGAACATTTTAAGCGGGGGAGAACGCGGAGAATAATTCAAAACGATACCGCAGAAAAGGCAAACGGCTTATAATAAATAATTCAGATCGTCTGTTTCTTGTATTGCGATTCTATCGGGAGCCGGTAGTTGGGAGTGTGGAGGAGGTAGTTGCCGGCTCGGTGGTAGTTGGGGGCAGATTTATGGGTGCAGTGACCGGGCAAAGTGCATTGTGGCGAATTGAGTTTTATTGATGACCCGGTGGACGCCAACTGAAAGCGAATGAGCGATCAAAAGTAAAAATGAGCCAAACGATAATGGGAGATCAGCTATGCGGTGAATAGTCCAGTATTATGATGTGGTCCAGACTAATCTCTTCGTGTATTATTACAAAAAAACAGTCAGCACTTTTTCATACAGCATTAATAACTGCTTGCAGTATTCAATTTGACAACGTAGTCTTTTGAAAATCTTTTACCGTTAATATTAAACACTTTATTAGTGAGTTAATTTTTTATGCATACACGTTTAAACATCAAGATTTTTCACTTCTATTAATTTAACTAATATCATAAAATCGATCAAATTAGATATGCCGATTTATAAACATTACTTTTGTTTCCAAACAAGGAACAAAATAAACTGTAGAGTTATTTCAAATTGATAATACTGTGTATAGCATTACTACATGTGGCCGCTCCTATTTCGGAATATAATGAGCACTTGAGATCAAATTTGAACGCATAAGACTGGTTTATGAGACATTTCATTTATTTTTCTAGCCTAAAAATGAGTGATATGATTGTAATGACTTCTACATACCGTTGATAAATCTATCCAGTATTTAATAACATTATATTAAAAAATAAAAGAGTGGCTATGAAAATAAGGCGACAAGGCGCACGGACCTACATGTAGGTTTATACTATTCAAAGGTTAACCCTTATAAATTTAATAAAATAATTCACTTTATAAATTTACGTTTTAAAATTGAAGTGAATTTATTGTAGTTTTGTTTAACAACGTCGAAATATCACGCAAAATAATCTTTCCATATGTATTTAACCTCTCTGAATACTTAAAAACTATCAACCCTTATTTTCGATAACAGTAAGAAATGCTAACGACACTTTTGCATCCAATTTTTGTTGAATGTAACGAGCAGCAAATAAGAAAGGTTAGATGTAGAAAAAACGATAAAATTTTATTATTTCTTGCTAGGATTTAAAAAAAACATATAAACCAAACGATTATGCAAAGAAAGTAATTTTATAATATGATATAATATAATATATTTTATAAAAAGTTTTTCAATTTTTACTATCCGTGATAGCCAACGTAACCAATAAATACTGAGGAATAAAAGAAAAAAAATAGATAATTAGAAACAATTTTGAGATGCAATTTAATTAAAGATATATTATTGTGTTCTGACCCAGCTCACCCACGCGCTGCAGATACCTTAAATAGTATCTAGCTGGCCTGCATTTTCTTTAAGTAATTCGAGTCGTAGGGTTCTAGGAAGTCATTTAAAAACATCTAAAAGATCTATTCAGTGACATTGCGAGATTATTTTATGATACGAGACAATATAAGGTTATTAGTTAGTGACAGAAAAAAAACTATATCCATGTGGACCATAGATTAAGGCTGGATTTTTTTGCTTAAACCAGTTCTAAAATCAGTTAACGTATTTTTATCCCACGCATGTCAAAAAGGTTTTCAAATAGAAATAGTGATTTATCTTTATCATTGTATATTTTATACAAGGTGTATTAACGCCGAAAATATTTTACGCATATAGGAACAATGAATAACTTCTGTCAATTAGACAGAATAAGACGAGAAGATGAAAGGCTTCCATAGTTAAAAGCTACACAAGTGGGCAGATACTATAAAGTACTCTAATATAAATACGACAAACAAAGAAAAAAGTATGTATTTTCATATGATTTATATGTTTATTTATTTTTATTATGTCAATTGAATAAGTAATGACGTTTTTTTACCATGTCGTTCTTAAAATGGAGCGTACACAGTGTGAAGACATGTCTTGTCAAATACTTTTTCACGAAAATTTGTTGTCACATAATTTTTCAACAAAATCGGCATCCAGTCTTTTATTTTTCGATTTTAAAAAGTCTATCAGATCTGGTAAACAAACTTGCATTACCCAAACGCAAGGTGGGCATGCCTACCTTCTGACTACGGGAGACAACGATACTATTCTGAAACGAATACCGTATAAAAAGAAATTTTAATATTTATGATTTTCAGTTTAAACAAAATAATTAATAACCATACAGCATATTTTTTTTAATATAATAAGGAAAACTTATATGTATATAAAAGAAATCAGAATAACAAAGATAACTTAATTTGTTCAAATGTCTAACCAATAAACAATTTCATTTATTACTTTACATTCACATTAACAAAAGCATTTTGTAACAATATTATTCTTTTGTACTTTGTGATTTATCATCGATATGACTACACTTAAATTAAGTTAAAAGCTTTTTACTCGTTTCAATGAACTTAATTGATATCATTATCATATAATGAAATGTGCCTAATGGATTTTCATCCCGTTTTCAATATATTAAAAGCTAATAATAAAAAGCTTCATTGTATTCAGCAGTTCCATTATAAATCCCAAAGTATTATAGAACATACATGATTGTATTTCCTCTTACCTTAGTATTTATCACAGTTGATAGAATCTTTGAAATAACGCTGAGGGTTTCTTGTTACCAATAATTTATGTCTATTATTGCCACGATAGACAACAATTACTCACAACCTTAAGCATAATGTAAGAAGTCCTACGCATTTTTTCATGTATTGTTAAAGTATTATCTTAGTATTATCAAGTATACATTTGATAGATAAATATTATGTTTTATATGACGACTGTGCAAGAGAAAGGGGACGTGACTTACACAGAAGAAATTGTACAGGAGGCAAAAAAACGTCTGTTTAATGATTTTGGGTCAAATTCAAAATATTAAATAAACGGAGCTTTGAAGTACGTGAAGACTGGACTACTGTTTTATTTATTAAAGAAAAACCAGTTAATTGGATGTACTTCTTCCTGGTCGCAAATTTGACAAGACTTCCATTTCTTAATTTTAAAAGCTTAATTTATATACCAATTCCTGAACTTATATTCGAATTTAATTGATCCAACGTGTAATATATTGTGTTAATACATATATAAAAAGCAAACTACAATATTTCGAAAAACTGGGAGTTTTTTCTTTCTCCCGTCGATAATACTTGTGTGTGTTCATAAACTTTTTGGGAGAAACAAAGTATTGCGAGTAATATTCAATACAGTTCCCTCACACTGAAGGTAGCGTTCAATACCCTCATACAACATCACAATGAAAGATTTAGAACTTGTTATGCGTTCACTGAAAATACTGAAAGAATATTTCAATACTAACTAATAATTACATGTTAAATGATGCTTTATATAATATAATTTATTATGAAATTAAATATTTATTTCGACATGAATCACTATTTGTATTTCGCATATTATAAATACATCGTAAACTTGCATGCTTATCAAATATACATGTGCATGACTTGCCACGTCTCCACGTCTATTATATGGTCATATACATGACGTAAAAAACGTGTCCCACTAGCAAATTACTAAGGCCAAGGTACACATACATCAGAATGTGCATGGTTCCTATTATAACAGAGATTATATAGACTCTGTTAATATCGAGCTCAGAAAATTATCTTTTGTATAAACAAAGTTACAATGGCTAACATGGCTGACAAATGGTCAATCTGATACGACAAGTTATTCTCGTTTCATCGACATTCCCAAAGGATGTGATCATGTAATGACAAAACCAATAAAAATATTCACTAGTGTCTTCGTCTTACTTCAAAATTTCAGGATCTAAAAGCTTCGGTATTTTCGGTGAAAGTATTTTGTCTATATTATGTTACGGCGCTTACATCTAGATTTTCAATTGATAAGTCTAAAAGTTAACTTTTGAAACTGTACAATAATTTTGTTGGCGTCTTTATGGACCTGGAAAACCGAAATAATGTTTATCGCGCCAGGTGAACGATTCTATTGGGAGAATTTCAATTCATTTCCTCCTGAAAGGCTCGTTTCACTAATATTAATACTTAACTCCTCTTTGGAAACAAACTTTCGCAACTCTCGAACTGTCTTTCCTTAGCCGAGACTAAGCTGGGACATTAACACTTTGCAATCTGGTTTTGCTTAAAAGGAAACTTTTCTAGACTCCTTAAGGAAAAATAATCATTAGTACATAACCATGACGATAAGTTAGTACAAGCGGAAATTTATCACGGCCCATTAAAATATTTAGTATACTTTTATTTAATTAAAATAATGAAACCAAAATTATTTGAAATCACTGAATCTATATCATTCTATAGAATCTAACTTTTCATTATTTACATAGAATCTTATTCGTTTGTTTGATGCGTTAAAAGTTCGGGGTATTCAAAATATACCACAAAATACATTCCGGCTTTTTTTTGAAATACTTAAAAATTAACCGGAAATATTTAATAAAAATGATATCATTGCTACATGTAGGTCTATACCGTGAATTTATTGATATTTTTAGTTTGTTGCAAAGCTAAAAAATAAAACTTACCCCTACTGACTTTCACTTAATTTGTAATTGGTAATAGATAATTGAAGAATCTTTATTACACCCATCGCTTGAATTTAAAATTAATATTATTATTGGTATCTAGTTATATCTGCACTTTAGAGTTTAATAGCGAGACTGAGTTGGATTTTTTTAATCGCACTTTAATAATTGCACGCAAATATACTATTATATAGTTGTCTGTTTTACGTTCATTTCACACGCGTTTGTAATTGTTTAACTTCGTTTTATATGATGTCTTTTATGAAACCTTTTTTGAATACCATATTTTAAATAGCTTTTGTATCCCCGATAGCGTAGTTGGTAGCGTGCGCGCCTAGCTATCCGGGGAATGCGTGTTTGATCCTCCATCTGTCAGTATTAAAAAATCTGAAAATGCAGGACTGCATGCCCATTAGGTTGAGTAGTTTCCTAACAAACAATTCTCGTGAAAAATAATCTGTCAAGACATCTTCACATTGCGGAAATCTATATACTCCTTTTTCAGAGTGGATATTTTCACACTATGTAGATCCATATGCTCCATGTTGGGCGCGAATATGGTATAAAAAAATACTAGCTTTCACTTAATTGGCAATTGGCAATAGATACTTGAGAATTTTTATTACACCATCAAATTAGCATCACTATTGGTATCTAGCTATATCTTCACTTAGAGTTTAATAGTGAAACTGAGTTGAGTTTTAATCGGACTAAGCAACTTAAAAAAAATGTATAATTGTTTCTTTTATATTCATTTCACATTTGTTTATAATTATTCGTTTTAATACGATGTCTTTTATGAAACACTTTTAATACCATATTGCAAATTTATTCAACTTATAATTCGTGATATTCTCAGCATGTCAAATTAATAATTTTAAATTAATATAGTATCCATTTTATCTTTCTGCAGTTACGTATGGTGAAATGGCTTACCGACACAAGTTTGGAAATATTTGTTTTCGAATTAAGCACATAAAAAATAAATTAACTTCTTTAACCAAATATAATATGTTAATAAGTCGACAAAGACAAAAAAAAACTCGTGCTACGTTGTTACTAATTTTGGGTGGTAGCTCGTCAAATATTAAAAATGGTAAATTATTATCGTTGGTAGGCGGCAATGGAGTGCATTAAAACTTCCCGGCCATAACTAATGTATCCGCCTCATCACAGACTTTCCATAGAGCTTTTTATATTGGACACGCTGAGTTACGGCGAGTCATATCCGGTACACCACACTAGGCTCCAGATATATTGCCAGAAACAATATGGAAACCTTCGTAATGCATAATTCGAGGGTGGTGTAATAAAAAATAAAGGCGCTTGCCTGGTGAGGATAAATGAACGTTATCTGTAATAAAGTGCTATTCTTCTTCAAATGCCATACTCTATACTTAATAATAATATAAAGATCAGTGCTTGTAAACCTTTTTACTCAACGTAAATATGTTTTTACTAATTATAAATAATACACGCTTCATTATTGATGCATTTTTTAAATTTTTTCTGGCACATTTAGTTAAGTTACAATTTATTATCATCATTTTCATGAATATTTACTTATTCTTTTAAAACCAGGCAGTTCATTCAAATTTCAAGCAAGTTGTATACTAGTTTTGTACTAATACAAAATTGAAGATCATTCAATAAGTAAATAAGTATACTAATATTTACTACTACTAATAGTAATATGTAGATTTTTCGATATATATTTCTGTTATGAAGCCATTACCAAAACTTTTTGATAAATAATACTGGAACATATGGATCTACACAGTGTGAAGATATCTACCTCGAAAGTGGATTATATGAACCTCCACGATGTGAAGACGGCTTGAGAGATTATTTTTCACGAGAATTGTTTGTCATACAATTTTCTCAATCCAATGGGCACCTATTCCTGTATTTTTGGCCTCTTAAAAATCTGGCAGATGGGTAATAGAACTTACATTCTCCGGATTGCTAGGTGCGCACACTACCAACTACGCTACCTCCCCAGTTACTGGCTATTGCCATATCGATAGATATAATATTATATAACTATAGATAGATAATTATAATCGATCAACCATTTTCATGACTAAATAAATATATTTCATAGCCGAAATTACTTTTGACAAAATTTATTATATGTTAAATGTAAATATCAAGATCATGAATTAATTAAAATCGATTGTAAATAGGAAAAAGACGTAACCCTCAATTTTTTCAAAACAGATTTGATCCAAATTCTGAATTTATAGAACTTAATAGACGTTCCATTAAAAGGATGTAAGCTGAAAATGCCGAATTAATGTCTTTTTTTATAATTTAATTAATTTAGTTTATAAATTTGAAAAAAAGATAGCTTGTAAAATTTGTGACCAGGAAAAAAGACTCCCACCTTATTAATTTTACTATTTTTTTCTTAAAAAAAATTATTAAATTAATATCATATGTTGTATATAAAACACCAGCTTACATTTCGTTCATTTCAAGTGTGTTTAAATGTAATGCTTTGACTTAGGATGAAAATCATCAAATAAACCGTTTTTTATGCCTCCTGTAAAATTTGTTCTATGTGACTTACCTTCTTTTTCCTTTCCACAATTAAAGTCAGTCAGCTGATGATATACCCTTATTCAATAGTGTATATTTTTAATCATAATATTTACGTTGAGGGTAGTGGGTTATTCCCGAGAATTCACGGGAATATTTATATTTTTATTCTTCGAGATTTTTTATTGTTTTTCCACTGCAACTTATCAAATATTATTTTTTGTATCTCGTCTTTATATTATTCATTTGATTAATTTAATAATAATCATTCTAAAATTTTCTTTTCCAGGAAAAAAAAAATATCCGGAAAATGTAGCCCCTAGTTATAAGTTATGCATAAAACGTTATTTTTCCACAAATTCGTGCTTTAATACATTTCCTTGAGAAGAGAAATAACTATATTTTTCGTAAATTCCCCATTGATAGCATGTGTTGCAAATGACTAATAAATGACACCGCGTCGCTTTCTGTCTATAAACTTTATGACCCTCCATCTTATCAGATATCCACACCTTTATTATAAAAGAAGCCGAACTAATTTAAAAAATATATACAAGACACATGTGCAAACCATTACTCTATAATCCGGCCCTTAATATTGTATTAATGCGATAATAAAATGTTAATATTTCTCTATCTCATTCTTAATGTCCACTTTGGGTCGCGGTGGAGGCAAACAGGGGCGGCGGCAGGGCGTCATTAGTCTCACGGCTCTACTTTATTGAATTAATTTCCATCGTAAAGAGGAAGGCGCGCCTTTCATTATCTCATCACACGAAATGCGTGACCGACACGCTGCGAATCAAATAACACTTTATCTTATTTTTATTGGCTAAAAACGGCTTCTCGTAAGGTCTTACGGACTACTGTACTCCTATATTAAACCATTTGAAGTAATGTATTACTAAGGTGGTATCACGAGCATATCTATTTATTTCACCTTGATGACAGAGCCAGTCCAAGGCACTGGTAACATGGGCAATTTGTTATAACGCTATTTGCTTAGGGGTATAATCAAGATGCTCCCAAAAAAGATTGTTCGAATTTGAAGTTATTAAGATGGAAAAAACAGGCTGGTATATATGTAAGAATCAACTTTAACGACACACGAAGATGCTCAGTTGTCAATTCTTTAGTGCAAATTAACGCAGTGCTTATTACTGTAATTTTCATTAAAAGTACGTTTTTAGAGAGTCAACTAATTTCCATGGTTTATGCCTTTCAAGTATCTAGTCCTGCATTTTTAGTTTTCTTTTAAATCTATCATATGTAAAAATCAAACGTACATTACTCGGACTCATTTATTGTTAAAAATAATTTGTCTTCTCATTGCAGAAATCTATACACTGCTTTTCTGGAGTAAACTTCTTCTTCACACAGTGTAGATCTATATGCTTCAGTTTCAAAGCAAATATGCTAAAAACATATCGTCGTGTTACTGGCAAAAGACGTTAAAGTGAAAAAGTAAGTTTTGAAATAATCAAGTTTTAATGTTTGAGACTTTCTATTAAATACATTTTACCACAGTTACATAATACATTTTACCTTAAGACATTGTCGTTAAATGAATAATATTTAACAGAGAGACTCAAACATTAAAACTCGATTATTTAAAAACTCTCGTATTCACGTTAACGTATTTTTCCAGTAATACGGCGATATATTTTATATTTATCTGAACCTTTTCCTACTTTTAAGTAAAAAATTTTCTCGTGACATTCTCATATTACTAAATTGACTGCAAAATAAAATCTATCCTTGATATTTATATTAATTCTTCGGTTTCTGAAATCCGATATCAGTTTTTTTACGTTGGCGATAATTGGAGTATCTGATGTCATTATTAAAGAAAGTATTTTTTGCGTATTGTTGGATATTATATACTATCTTATAATTTGTAAATAATTTTAAATAACAATTTATTATGATGGATTAAGTATTTTATAATATATACTATATAAATAATAAAATAAAAATAAAATAATAATTATAAATAATAATAACATATATAAAATGACTAATTGTGCTGAAAGGGCTATACTTACACCAATATATATGTGCAAGTGCCTGCACACGCAAGCACAATCGCCTTGTTCCATTTACATCACCCCTTTTAATAATAAATTACATCATACAAACGGCTGAAGGTTTAATATTTTCAGTACTCGTACTTTCGTTTCGCCTGTATGTGCTGGAAAATTTTCGGCATGGAGAGTGTTTGTCAGGAATTTCAAAGCATTTCTTAACAGCCATTTATTTTAAATATCAAGTAATAAATATTTTAAAATAAAAATTATTTATAACATATCGGTTTGGTGGTCGATTCAATAAGTATGTACAAATTTGGAACATAGGACAAACAAAGATTTAGAAGAAGAACAAAATATATAAGGACAACTTGAGTCAATTCTTATACAAAAAAAATATAAAATAGATTACTTACGGTTTGTTTACTTGTAATTACTGTTCAAATGCCTATAAAACAGGACACATTTACAGAACAATCATTTTAACATGTGATACAGTTTTAGGATACTATGTATCGCAAATATAATTCAAAGGTTGTCAGCTTTCTATAAATATTACGATTTAAACTGTTTGTTCTAAAAGTGGAAAACTCGGATCTTATCAGTATGAAGATGAACACTCCAGATATCAATTTTTGATATTTTTTATTCACAAAAATTAATTTTAACTCAGTAGCTCGAACCATTAGGCATCCAGTACTGCTTCTTTGGTATTTTTAACAATTCACTAGTTCACAATTCACAATTCACCTTTACCACTCGAGACATTTTTTCGCAAAAAGTATATTTTCATTAAAAAACATTTGATTGGTGAAAAAACGTATTATCATAATTTTTTATTATTATTTCTGTAAAATAGATTTATAATTAGGTTTATAAGCTTCTGAATCAGTAAAATGAAAAGTAAAATCAGTTGCCTATTAGGTTGAGTAATTGTCTGACAAACAATTCTCGTAAAAAAAAATAA
>JAGVSQ010004346.1:5268-15644 GCA_022683975.1 Rhyacophila evoluta
TGCAAGATACATAATGGTGAACAAATAAAAATACATGGAAAATTTAAATATTAAAACTCCCAAAGTGTTTATTTGGCAAAAAGTTTAAGCCTGCGAGCGTTGTTTCCTAGCGTAAGTAAATGTTTCCAAAATCTTAAGCTGGATGTCGCTACCAGTTTCTGGAAAGAGCACTTAACATCCTGCATAGTTTATTACTTGCACCACATCAACGCTGTCATCTGTTAATGGATTATTTTATTAGATGCATCCGCGCGACTTATTCGTGATGCACGTTTCTAAAGTGCAGTTAAACTATGCTTGATTTATTAATCATTATATGAAACTATTACCACTGTCAATGTGCAACACACTAGAATGTAAATGATTAAATTTACTTTTAAATAATAACAAAGAATATTATGTTTTTATTAAAGATAAGCTTTTTACTGGAAAATAATTTTCAACTTGTGAGGATACTCCTAGGAAGGATTATTATATCTACCTTAACTAAATATAAAATTCAGCGTCAGAGTTTGAAAACAAATTACTTTCACGATAGTGAGCTAGTTCAGGACAATATACACATTGAAGGTTTTTTTTAATAATGAGTAGAATTTATGAGATTAATTTGCTCTGTAAATTTCACTATTCAGAATCATAAACAAACAGTGCCTAATGAGGTATGTTTTTAGAACATCATTCTAAACTAAATTATGTGTATTATAAAATAGGTTTAACAGAAATATATACAGGTCAGATTGGTATTTCTTGAATATATTACATATTATATCTTTTCTTAATATTTGCAAGTATCTATACCGTTTGAAAACATTACAAAAATGTAAAAAACAATGAGTTTTTTTTTTATAAATTTGCAAAAAATAGAAACAACAATAAGAACAAAAAAGTGAAATATACTAAATACACGTTGAATTTAGGTTTATATTATGTGTATTGCTTATTATTTCCGTTGAAAATTTACACAGCGCACAAAAATCATTAAAGCATATTAGCAAATTTTAATAATAAACTTTTGCAGTGAATAATACCCACTTTACATTGTTTCGTTCGCCAAAGTTAAACATCTCCCTTTTTACACTAGGTACTTCTGTCATTATATATAGATTGAACCCATCTATAAAATTTTATTACTAAGTAATTGCAAAACTTAATAATTAGAGTAGGAGACTGGCGAAAATACACCGCATCACTTATATATTAACTTTTATGGTGATCGCACTCCCTATCTTTTCTTGGCAAATTGCTCCCATAACGACATAGTGCTTCTAGTTAAACGTACACCGATTGAGTTTTAATGGTAAGATGAGCGAGGTCATAATAAATATTTTGACCCAATGTTTTTATATAAGAGGGGTGAAATATACGAAAAAGGTATTGTCTCACGAGAATCAAATTTAAATATAAGGTTTTACTATTGACCAGCTTGCCTTTGTGTAAATAAACATGTATCTTAATTTTCTTTAAAATACTAATTGAATAATAATTTTAATATTTTTAAAATTATTTCTTAGTATAATTACAGCAAATTTACACAAAAAAATATTTAACATATGTCATATTAATGAATAGTGTGTTAACAAAGTGAAAAAAAACTTCATTATACAATATTAATTATGTAATTCTACGTGTTATCTACATCTACATAACGATAATTTCAATCACCTATATCAAATTCAGCGAAATTGATATTATGTGCATATTTTTGTGATAAATGCAATATTTGTTTATATAATCGTTAATTTAAAACAAACATACAGTTAAATTTGACTAAATATTTTCTCGATAATTGACGTTTTTGTAACATATATTCCGTAATATACTTGATTGTAATTTTTTTTATAGTTTCAATTTATAAATAAAGACTGCTTTAAAAAAAATTTAAAATGATCTTATCACCTAAGCTAATTGCTTAATAGGATAACCGTAATGCAATTGATACAAATATTTTGAGTTATTTATTATCTTAACAAAAAAAACCTACTATTCAAATAATGCAATAGTATTAGCATTACTTAGTATTTTTCCTATGGATAGCATACTTACAGTAATACTAAAAAATACTAATTTTATCAATGCAATATTAAGACAAAGTGTACTGTCTTATTGTTGTAAAAAATAAATCTTACATAAAATCTATTATTTATAAAACAATAGAAAGTTGTGTGTAATTGTGTGCAGTAAAAATATTTTAAATTACGCAAAAGACAAAACAGTCATTATCTGTAACATAAGATGCTTAGATTGTCTTACTGTTGCATTGATAATGGAATGTGAAGCTTTTCACTAGGGATTTAAAGTAGTATTCGTACCCAATTTAACTTAAGTAATTAATGTAAAAGTAATAAGTTGTATAAATGTAATTATACCTATTAGATTTCCATGCAGTACATGCACAGCGACAGTGGCGTTCGCGTAGTACCCCTGAGGCGGAAGGGTTGGTTCGGCTTGCAGGGGGTGCGGGTGCGGGGGCGCTGGTTGAGCGGCATGTGGCTGGGGCGGCGGGAAGGCGCCGCAGGTGTAAGTGCCCGCGTGAGAGCGACTCACTTGATCCACCATCAAGGTGCATGTTGCGCTGTCGACGCCAGTCACATTGCAGATACTGCGAACCGGAAAACAAATATTGAATCAAAATTAACGTCCTACAATTTTATTTTCAAACCAAGAACTCCCAAAGTACTCGTTATTTTAGAGTTATGAGAAATCTTCCGTGGTTATCGCTACTTCATAAATATAACTCATTTTCATATAAAAATAAATTTAACTTTCTTTGAAACGGTCGTAACAACAATGTCAGAATAAAAAATACACAAATATTTTAACAAACGTAGCATACCTCTCATGACCATACAATACCACACGACACATATTTTACAAAAAATAACATAACGGTATTAAATTTTCTCTCCTATAGCGTAGTTAGTAGCATGCGCGCCTAGCAATCCGGGGAATGCTGGTTTGATTCCCCATCTATAAGATTTAGAAAAAAATACAGGACTGAATACCTATTTGGTTGAGCAATTGTTTGACAAACAATTCTTGTGAAAAATAATCCGTCAAGACGTCTTCACATCGCGGAGATCCATATACTCCACTTTTGGAGTGAATATTTCCACAGTTAGCAGGTCCATTTGATCCACTTTAGGATTCAACATGGTATTAGTACATGGTAATTACTATTATTAATTGATATTTTTTATGCTATTTTACGTATTATTAAATTAGAATTTGGTATTGAAATGGTACAGATCCCATTTACAAAAACTTGCAGCAGATGTAATTTTTCATGTCATACATTACGAAACACAATATTTTACGTATATAAAAAGATGATGTATGTTTGGAAGTACACAATTGTTTTTAATCAATTGAATCAAAGATATCAATTTAGTAAATACCAAATATAATTTTACAAATTCTTATTTTCAAATCCCATGGCTGCAGATTAAAAAAAATCATAAGGTACAGGACTGAAAGTCAAACAAATTAGAATATTGACTGACAGTCAACCCATATAATTACTCTTTACAATATGCTTAAAATCGGTTAAATGAATCCTCAGATATGCTCCACTTACGCAGCGGAAATACTGAAAAAATGATATAACCTATAAATAAATAGATATAGATGATTTTTCTCGAATAAATAATAAACCTACAAATATATGTTAACAACCAAATAACGTTTTAAACAGTTATACAATAAATACAATATAGTACACACATGATATGTTCAAAATATATATTACGATATTATAACTAAACAAGGTTGTCACAAAAAATACACTATAAAGCTTTTTAAACACTCTAGAAAACTTTTTGAAAGTCTACATTATGTTTAATTATGGCTCATTTTATACAAAATTCTTGTAGCACTAAAGGAATAAATTTTAACAAATACAAAGCATTGCTAAATATAAATAATTAGTATAACACGCTTGTTAGAAAACTAAGTAAGTTAAAACATATTTTGAAAGAGACGTATATACATCTGAATAAAATGTTAAAATAAAATTTCAACAACAATGTTAATGTTTATGTAATTAAATATTCATTATTAACATTTCATATGATATTTTAACCAAAATTATAATCAAAGTATTAATTTACAAAACATTATAATATAATTATTCAGGTTTAAGATTACATGTATCGATTTAAATAACGTGTTTTGTTGTAAATATAATATGTTGAGATAAGCATGTAGAAAATCAAACAAAAGCACAAAATAAGCTTTTATATCTGGAACCAAACAAATAATAGATTTCGTATGAGTAAGCATTATAATATAACTTAAGGAAATATCGTAGAGTAATAGATTCTTCTGGGTGTCCGCTTTTAAATAACAGACCTAAAATTCGGGCACGTACATTTTGAAAACATAATCGCTGTTGTATTAAATAGACCGGATGATGCCAAATGAAGGGCGAACCTTTGACCGCTCGGAATCAACTCTTGTGGAAAAGCTAAAGGTTATTCGTGGCCATAAATGTTTTCCTTACATCCTATACTAATGTATGCTGGTACCTCTGTTCCCTTTCGTCTCGTTCTATTTTAACCGTAATGTAAATGTTGTGATAAATGTAGCGACGTTTACAACGATGGCTTTCAGAAAATAATGTATGTTGTGGACAATCCTTCTACTTACACGACCGATCGAAAATCATATTTTTCCGCAGAAAAATACACGCTGGTAAATGTTTCTCCGATAAAGCATGACGATTTATTCGGTAGAAATATATTTGACGTTTTTTTCTATTTTTTCCGATAGCCCAAGGAATCTGACGTGAAATTATTTTGCTGACTGGTGAACTGAGTATGTCATTATATTTAATATTATCCATTATAAATGATGTCGCTTGAGGGTAATCCTATTTTCAATTTATTTAATGAAAAATAAATTAAATGCCACGTGTCTTTATTCTGAACGTAACTGTATTGACACAATACACTTGTTTTATACATACTTATATTATATAATATTGCCATACCCGCTCTGAAAGCATGAGGATCTCAACAGTATAAAGATCACCAATCCAGTAATGGACTAAAAATAGATTTCCGCACTCTCAATACTCAATACTAGATTTTTATCAGAGAATTGATTTTCAGCCAATTTCTCTACACATTGGCTATCTTTTTATGCATCTTAAGATTTAAAAATCCAGCAGTTGTGTGAATTGAATAATTTTTAAAAATAAATTTAACTTACATAAAAAATATGTGTAAAATATCGCTTGATATTTTCAATGAAAATATAAGTCTGAGAATACTGGCACATACTAATAGAAACATTTCTTAGCCAGGTAGCTTAATATTACATGCACGTATTTTCTTTTTATTTTCGTAAAAAATATATCTTTTCGCTGCCGTCATAAAATTAAATTTTATACGGTACGAAATCACACTAAGAATTTCGTGGAGAGCTCCGAGAGAGAGTTATTTTGCTCATTTATAAGCGGTTGTTTGACAATTCAGCGAGAACGTGTACGTATTTACGAGTACATATGGAGGCATGTACCGTCGAGTGTTGGGGCGTGCGTGCAATTATCTATCGTGCGTGCTTTGTAACTGCTTTGAATCTAGTCTTTAGTAGGTATCTATTTCTCTAGATATTAGAAATAGTTTCTTTATACTCCATCCCAACACTTTTTTTACAAGAAAGCTACTACAAACTTAAAACTGCAATAAAAATAAAACAAGTTTTTTTCTATTATATACTCATTCTACAGTGAAAAACTTCAATGTAAAATTATATACTTTTACTTGATATATAAATAAAAAAATTTTTTTTTATAAAATCAACATGATGCGAGACTTTACAATATTTTTAATAATTTCTCAAAGTATTTGTAAATAAAATAAAAAATCGTTAGTATTAAATAATCAAGTAAACTTATTTATCATTGATTTTTGTTTAATAAATATCTAAAATACACCCATTAGATGCTACTGCCACGTGTAAATATAGCACAAATGCGGTCAACAAGCAATTTGTAGGTTAATACCTTAGACAGAATAAGTTATTAATTCATTTGTCGAAAACTTGGCGGAAAACAACATGTATTGCCCTCATCGAGGAACCTTTCCACGAAAGCCTTATTTTTCTTTATTATTTCTAACACTGAATATTATGTACAGACAATTACATTTTCATTAAACTTGTTTAATATTTAACCCATATCAACTATAGCAATAGTATCATTATGTTTATACGTCTGTTTGTTTATAATCAAGTTATATTACCTTATTTTATAAATAATAAAATCAATTGCAGGTAAACGAACATAATTCACAATTAACACTCAAATCACGATGCTGTACATTATTTAAGTATGAATTATAAAATTCTTGCTTCAATATATGTTGAATCTATGGATCTATATAATGTGAATACATAATATTTTGATGTATGGTTTATTAGCCGAACATACAAGGAATCCATTTCATGTATTTAAATATACATTAAAAATATATTCAGTTATATTATACAGCTACAAAATTTCATTCCGTAACCCACCGTACTAGGCAATTAAAATATAATATATGTTTGCTTATTCACTTAAAGTGACATTAATATTGAAAGTAAAAAATTCCTTTCATCCAATTGAATGCTTAAACATTTAACAAGCTCTTAACAATTGATGATAAAAATCAATGATAATTTATTGTGGTGTAATAAGTGTAAACTTCAACTAAATGGTCATTGTTTATTGAAATATTTTTAAAAACTACTAAAAATATTTATTTTTATTTTACTCCTACTTAATATCAGTAAAAAATTATCGTTATAATAATAAAAACAACCATTTATTATCTAAAAACGTATAGTGATGACAAGTAGAAAGCTTTTCTCAACAAAAAATTGCAAATTTAAAAATAGAACGTGCCTAATTGACTCCAATGTGCTTTATTCTACTCACTTTATGTTACTAGACCAATATTTAAGCTCCATGTTTAGAATTCTCTACTGAAATAACTTCTACTGAAGTGGTATTATTAACAACTATGTACACTGTAGCGTGTTATTTAGTGCAATAGTATTACGCATACATTGCCAATAACAAGAGGGCCTGATTTGATGCGTATATTAAATTAACTATACGTGTATGTGAGCCTTGTGTATACTGTCCTGACTTTAATGTCCCTGTGTATTTGACAGAATCAAGTACGCTGTACACTAGAGTTGTGCTGAGTTATTGCTTTCGGAGAAAGAAAAAACAGTAATTTATAAAATGTATGTACCTAAGTATATAATATTATATTTCTGCGACGAAAAATGTTGGATTTCATAATGATACGAGAAGGTCATACAAAAATCTACGAACATTAACTAAAATGAAATTTGCATAGAGATGAGATTTGGTTGGAATCTGTCAACGTTTCAAAAGAAAATACTTAATTAAAAAAAATGTTTCTTTCATATTTTCTTTTCATTATCAAATTTTTAATTAATTTTCTAATACAATGTGTACTACATTACATCATCGAGTTTTTTTAGCATTTGATGATAAGATTCTTTTACTATTTACTTATTAATAATACCAGTATTATACATAGGTACGCGTGCTGTAAAAATTTATTTAAAATAATTTAATATACTTAGCTCTTTATTTATTTTAATGTATACTATTTACTCATACACTAGATTTCGGACCCCGTCTGTTATTTTAATAAGCAACAGAGTACATTTATAGAAACCGATGTATATAAGTGTACGTTAAAATATATTCATGCATTAAATTGGTATTTAAAATACACATTTATAAGAGTGAATTTACTTAAAATCATTTGTTATAATATATTATCAATGCATTTTAACTAGAATTATGTTACCTCCATTACGTCATACGCCAAAATCTCAATGAAACGAAAATTTACTGATTTTCACAATATGCAGATCCATGTACTCGATTAATGATAATATAAAATGGCCATATTTACATTTTGAAATACATAATGTTATATTTTAGTGAAAGATTTTATTTAATTTAGCATATCAATTATTCAAAAAATAAGAGAAAAAATGTCGGTTAATTTATATATAAAGTAAATATATCATTAAAAAATAATATTTACCATACATCATTTATATTCTTTAAACGTTTTAATAAGATAAATAATTAATTTATACATAAAACTTACATTGTTGTTGATAACATTTAAGAAACCATAAACATATTCTCAAATTCAAATATAGCCTCAAAATAAATTAAATTTGATACTTTTATATAATTCTATACATAAAAACATTTAAATCTTCTTCATTCACATATATAATCTCATATAGGCTTTTACAATCTCAAATGAAGAACTTGTTTTGTGTTAAAAGTATTTTAATTTAGTCCGGGAAATAAAAACATATTACGTAATAAATAATTACACATATTTAATTTAGAATCATGAAGTTTTTTCACTTCATTTACACTCAAAATAATCCTTTTATAATATAACCATTATGAAACTCAACCCACCTCTACTATGTAAAAGCTGGAGATGACACGCGTGTTTTTGAAATAATTAGAATTTTCACCATTCTTGCAGGGCTAATATAAATCGGCCACATTATGACAAATACAATTATCTTCCACATTATAATGTGTCAGAACTCATGAATTAAAATAATTTCACTCTTCATTTGTGTCAAGAAATTTTGACACTGTCCTTACTCCCAAGGTAATGTGATTGCATAAAACCAACGACATAATGTTTAAAAGCTTTGTGCAAAATGCCATGCAAAAGCTACGTAAATATAATTTTGAATAGTCTTCAAATATGAAATTATATTTGGTATTCAGTCCTTAGTATTCTTAATTTTTTGAATCCTCAGCAGTTATAGCATTTGAAACTTAGCCTTAAGGAAACAAGAATACTGTTTACCTAAATTGTATACGATAGAAAGAGACTATTAAATAAACTATTGATATTCGAATGATTGGATTCGTTACTATTAAATTATAAATATAATCGAAAGATTAATGACAACTTTGCCATGCTTTCAACTACCAAAATAAAAATCACGAATTGTTGTGATCATTATTGTATATCTGATTTCTAATATTCTTTTTCTAATTACGATAATATTTTTCAAAACTGCTACACATCTTTTTCTGTTGTTGTTTTTTTCGTCCTCATAAAAAATCATAATACCAAATGTCTTTACATGATTTGAAATATATTTGTAATAAAAAAGATCAGCAAAGATTTCAATTTAATAATTTTGTCTGAATGATTTGTTTGGTTTAGTTTGTATTATATCTGTGCCTCGAAGGCATAAAAGATCATGTCAAATTTTATCAAAAATGACTTAAACAAAGAAAGATGAGGTTATTTTTTCTCTATGCAGGGGCTTATCTTATATCTTATTCAGTATACTAACAGAATCAGTGGTATATAAAAGAACACTTTGTATATTAGGGAATACATAAAAAACTTTTTTTTATGTTCTCATATAAACTTAATGGACATTATGTATTTTGCCTCCCGGGTTCAGATTTGAGCATATTTAAAAAAAACATTTATATTCTTTTTATATAAAGTATTGTTTTAAATACGCTTTAATTCTCTAGTTTATCTCGTTTGAAATACCTTAAATCATAAAATAAGCACGTGTTTTATATTTATCCAAACAAACAGGTGTCTCCATTATTTATTTTGTTTTTTTATTGTTGAAAGAGTTTTAATGTTAAGTCTATATAAAAGATAAATTATGTTTATAAATAAGTCATTGTTTTATCATTACACTAAACAGAAATAAAAACTGAATAGGAATACCAAGTAAACTATCCATGAACCGTGACATTTCGTATTTACACTGTATTATTATTTATTCACTTGAATTTAAACCGGTTAGTTTTCCAGCAAAGCCAGTAATGTGGAACAAAAACCATAATTATACACGGCTGTGTACGTCTCTGCAAAACACCGGAACTTTTCAACAATATATAAAGTATAATGCTTCCATAAAACACTTAGCTGAATTAACCGTAGTCGAGTGACCGCCGAAAGAGCTTTGGTCAACATGGTGGTTACGCTTAAGTACATTTCCGCGGTAAGAGTTGTACAAATACTATGCCATTTTTAAGTGAGGCATTCAACAAAGTATTTTTGGCGTTTATTTTTATTAAATTTTGTCTTTGTGCTTAATTTTAAAGTGCATTGTTGCGTCCTGTAATTTTGAATTTAAGCGAGCTTTTCGAAAAGTTAAGAATGGAAAGCTCACGTAGTTAATTGAGAAAATCTGGCGCATTCGCTAAAATAATTTATATTTACGTTTTAAATTAATTCATGTTGTACGCCATTTGTATTAATACTAACCTAGTTTTGAATAATTAGACGTTATTAAAAAATATACGCAATAATCTTATAAAGTGTCAAATA
>JAGVSQ010004347.1:0-19603 GCA_022683975.1 Rhyacophila evoluta
GCATTCCCCGGATTGCTGGGCGCGCACGCTACCAACTACGCTAACCGGGGAGACAGTCAATATAAAATGCAGATACAACAAATAATACATATGAAGACTAATAATGAGTTTTCATTTTTCACATTATTCAAAACCAATTAAGTTTTCATTAAATTGTAAAGTTATTACCACGAAATAAAAATATCTGCTTATCAAATTGTAATCTTATACATGATTTTGGTAAAATTGTTGGTCATCGCAGTGGTCCAGTCGGCAATTGGCCATACTTGTTAATCATTTGGCAACATAGTTTGCGGGTTCAAATTCCATAATTAATAATTATATTAAAAATTCAAAATGTACGATTGGTTGATGACCAATTCTTGTGAAGTATTTTTTGTTAAAATTGATTTACTAATGGTTTTCTTGCGCTCCATACTCGGGGCAGATATGTAAAAATAAAAACATTACCAGTGAAGTAAATATGATAATTTTAATATTAAAATTATGATGAAAAGTTTTAAGCGTTATTGGCAATGGTCTTTCAGGGGACAGAGGAGCGTAATCATGATCTAGTACAAGTCTACAAGTCTTATTTCTCGCGTCACGTAAATCCTTCAAATCTGGCTTTGTTAATGGACGCTTATGTAAGGCGCACAGACTTGAACATCACTCGCGGGGAAGGAGACCCCGCCGGCCGACGTGTTCGCGATGCCCCTTGCCCTACTCTGCGCATGCCTGTCATTAATATCACCGGCTCCCTGAGCCCCCACGTTGACGACACCGTCACCTTGAACGGTCGTCTTGATCCCACAAATTCCACTTGGATGAAGGTATTGATATATTTTTGTATTCATTTTAAATCTATGTTTGCATCTTCCCCATCAAACAAATTCTTCCAACCATTTTCCGGTGCTTACACTTACACTTCTTTGCAGATATTATATTCGTTATATTTGAAGTTCTCTACATCGAGGTTTTACTGTTTTTTTATATGCAAATTTTCAGTTTTCCCACTTTTAACAAAAGTATATCATCAATAGATTTTAATAATTGTATAAAATGTGTTGTTAACTTATGGACATCGATAAAATCATCCTGGGGTGAAAGGGAAAATAAATAATTAATTTTGTAATTTTATCATTCTAGATTTCTGATTGTGGTATGGTGCTTGAAGAACAGCCTGGAAAGGTGTCTGAAGCTTTTCGATTATTCTTGCAAGGAGAAGGTTATGGTAAGTCAAAGTGAATAGATATAGCAACCTAAATAATAATACATGCTGCCATTTACATAAATACTAATCATTGATTTCAGGTTATACTGTTAAAAACATTCAAATTATACAATGATATATTTATATTAAATACTTCTGTGCGCTGAGTAGATGCAATATTTTGCCAAAAACGAGGTTTCATCATTGAAATTAAAAAACATTAAAATGATTTATATATATGTTGTTTTATTTTCAATATATAAACCTAATGCAAAACTGGTGCTATGTTGAAAGAATTTATTTTTGGTTTGTATCACAATACTTATTCGTAGAATTGAAGTAAAATTATTGAATAGATAATATAATATTATAAATATTCCAAAAATTGGTTATCGGTAGTATTTCTCTATATTATTATAAAGGATTCTATGCAATGCCTGTTCATATGAGAGTATTTCGTAAAAATAAAAAAATAAATAGCCAATTCTAAGGGAAATACAAAAATAAAATTATAGATGTTTCCTAGAGCAGATAGCAACAATTCACGAGCCACTTAATACAAATTTAGCAGTGATTAAATCACCGAAATTAAAATGGTGGGCTATATTATAATATTAGGCTGTTATTGTAGAAAATTTCCAGTAGTCTCAGTAATATAATATATGAAAGATAGACATTAATGCTATTTATTCTATGTCAAATAATATATGTTAATTTTATAGATAATTATAATTTTATTAGATGACTTCAAAGCTCTTAAACGTATGATTTTAAAACTATTATTTGTAGTAAATATAATATATTACTACTTCCTATTTTTTTTTTTGGATGTGATACAATCAATAGATATTTTGCTAATACATTATTGTTATAATAATATATAATACATAGTGATTAAAATATTGCATCTATTTTGCTTGGGTTAAACTACTGATTTTTTATAACAAGCATCAAATGGAACAAGCATTTTGGGATTCTAAAATATTGTCGCGGTTATCAAACAGTTGTATTTCTCATACAATTTGTATTGTTAATAATATTTTCAGGCATATCTGAGCACACAAGGATGGGTCGACATATTAATTTGTCTAATGCTACATGTAGGCAAATATTAATTTAGAACAATGAAATAATGGACATTTATTTCCGTTTCGTGTTATTTTTTTCTCAATATTTATCGTTTCACAATACAGTAAATGTCGCTTTTACGCAATATTTTGCTACGTGATAATTAATATCTGAATGATAATATTTATTTTGTTCAAATGCGAGTGATGCGTGCTTAACTTCAATCTACGTGTGATGCATATAACGACTGGCATGTGTTACTGTAACTGTGCTATACAAGTGAATATATTTCATCTTAATTTCGTTGCAAAATAAAAAAAACAAAAGAATACTAAGTTATTCCACGGAAATCTGAAAGCTACACATAGTTGTATTTGTAATAAATAAAATGAGTTTATATCGACTTATATTTCACTTAAATAAAACAGTTATTTAATATCATCATGATTATCGCAAGATGTAAGGTTCGTTTAAAAGCAAGAATTACAAACTCAATTACATCAGAGGCTTTTGACCTCTCCGATTGTAAATTGATATCCTTAAATGTCATATATCATCATGGTGTTATGTAATGTAGTGACCCATCCTTATCAATTTATTAACAGTAAGTGTATCTGGATGGTTCCTTTAGATAATTATAACTATTCACTATTAACAATATAAATATATTGGATTCAATAATAATTGTGTGTGATATGTTGAAAACAATGACAAACTCATTCTAAAAATTTATTCAATATGGTAAAGATATAATTACTTTGAAGGAGTATTGACAAAAACAGGAACATTGCGGCATTATTAATGTTCTTAGTAATAAATTTTGTGTATAAGAATATATGTAAATTTACACTTTTATTTAAATTTCTCCATATAGGAGTTTGCACGGAAAGTTAAATGAAACGGATGAAGGTATTTGTAAATATACACTATTTTAATTAATTAATAAAATTAACTTTTTTTTAGTATCATCTAAAATACAATAAAACTACAAAAAAGTAATCTCATTAATTCAGATTTTAAAATTTAATTTAAGTATATACAGTTTAAAATAAAAATTATAAAACTAACTCATCTCACCTATTTCCAGTACTGTTTTCCAAACCGTATACTAGAACAATTGTCTATTCTCTTACATCATTTCATTATACATAATAGTTTATTTACACATATCAATAACTAAAATGAATTTGCTGCAACCATCACTATTCTTGGTTTTAAAAACAAACCATCGTTTCACTCACAGAAATGTCAAATGCTATCAATAAAAAAATTGTTATCAACAATTTTAAAAATATACTAAATACATGAATTTTATTGCAGTGCATAGTTATGGATGTGTGAAGACATTTATTAAACCATTTGATTCATTCAATCATCAGCATGGCAGAGGTTTTTCATGGTAAATTAAACAGAAATATTGCTTACAAAATAACAAAATTTGATGATTAAAGACATTCAGTCCAATTATCAGAAGCTGTAAGTCTTTCTGGAAGAGTCTTTCTCAATTTTATTGGTGTCATGAAATCTTATCATGTATGAACACATCATTATAATTTCAATGATAAAAATTAGCGGTGTTAGGCATATGCTATCTAACTGTGTAATAATGTAATATGTCAAATATGCATAATTAAATTCTTGATTTCAATGCACAAAATAAACTTTAAACGCGATTATCTCTGCAAAAAGTGTTTTTGCGATTTAATGGCTGTTTCCTTAACAAGGATGATGATATACAATACAAAGATTAGTGAAATTATTGTGGTATTATAAATTATGCTGCAGACAGTAATTATATTGGTTTCCTAATCCTGCAAATCTGTTTTTATAAATTACTATGATGTTTCTGTTTCATTTATCATTAACAACCAACTGTCTTATGAATTTGTATTTGAATTGAGATGTGTAAGCAAGAACTAATTTGTTATATTTTTATGGTTATGTTAAATTATCGTTTCAAATTGCAAGTAATTTGCAAATATTTCAATTTCATTCGCATTCTTGTGGAAAAGAGCTTGTCCCATAAATTGTATATTTTTTTGATTGAAATAAATATATACATCATACATTAAGAGTTATCTGAACTGATGGAACCAATCGTTATATGCCGCTATTGCCATATAACAACTTTTGTGTAGGTACTTTTATATTGTTAAAAGTGGAAATTGAAAGAAATGTCACATTGTGATTTTGCAAAAGCAAAGAAAATGTTAAGAGCTTTAAACACATTGTTATATGAAATACTTATTATAAAATATAAGATGAATTGCATCAGGCCGATACAGTGAACCTAAATTGATATTTTTTAATGTTTTCAATTCAAACAATTTGATAAAAAAATAAATTTATTACTGATGTAGGTATTTTTGAGAATCCTTGTTAACTTTAATCAAATGATATTTATATGAACTATAAAGCTGTTTACCAAAATATGTTGTCGATGTCATGTTTATCATATTGAAGTCATAAATGTTTATTCATGAATATTTGTATGTCTAAAATCACTTATTTATAGTGTTTGTGCAAAAAAAAAAGTATTGTGCGAAATTAAAAATATTATTTGATATTTATATACTTATTTAAGAATTTTTATTGTGTGTGATATTTATTTACTTATAAAAAAATTATCGAAAATAAAAGCTGCTACCGATGAAAAATTAATAAAGTGTGGCTTTAACTTATCCACCCGTACACACATTTTCATAAATAAGCACTTTGACCGGTTTCAAATTATGTTAATTTGTATGCATTTCTAAAAATACAAAGCTTGAAAACGCGAAGATTAAACAAACCACTTTATTTTTAGAAATGTATTTACATTAGCTTGATCTGAAGCCGGTATTAGAATATGCATAGAACTAAAGAGCAGTTAACATCATATCTATATAATATTTTTTTAAAGCCATATTATTTTTAATTTATATCCGATTATTTTTATTACAATTTCAAATATTTATGAAAGATTAGCAATTATGAAACATAAAAACTGAAAGTTCTAATGCATTTTCTATAAAGCCTTTTACGTATTGGTAGTAAACATAATATTTACACAGTAGCCACATTTCTTACCGTTAATGATTTACTTGCTTTGTGCTTATTTTTAATTTAAATTACACTTTCACTGTTAAAGTTTGCCAACACTTTTCCAGCATTTAAGGTTTCTTCGGAAAAAACGCAAGAAAAACAAAACACACCATGATTTCAAACATTAAAATTGTAAAAAATAATATTTCATAATTTAAAAAATTCATAAAACATATTTTTTTAAACTATTTACTAAAAATGAGCACTTCGGCTTGCCAAAATTAGTAATGCAATTTTTTTGTTTTTTATTGTTACTTTAAAACTACCTAACATGTATGTACATATAATACAAATACATTAATATATACATTATTTGAAAAGTATTCGAGAATGTTAAGTATAATTTGTTTTGTTATTTAAATCTGAAACTTTATTTTACTGTATAAAAAAAAAAAGAATTTATATGGTTTAGTGTTGATAGCAGAAAAAAAGAATGCAGTTGTTTAAAAATGCCTGAAATATTTTAATTATTGCAAGTTTCACAGCCAGCTACATAAAATATTTGTGGTATGTATAAATGATTCTACGTAGTGTCCTCAATGTCAATGTAGTATTCCTTGTTTGCAGTTGTCACTTTTTGCTTTTAGAAGGGTTTTGTTGGCATGATTTCGATTAGTATCTCAATGAACAAAACTTTTAACAAAAAATATGTCAGATTATTATAAAATAATGTTTTAATGTATATGCGCAATATACCAAGTCCATTTGCCATATTTGAAAATAAATCTATTTCTTTGATTCTAAAATCTATAATTTACTTCCTAAATTTGAGATATATCAAAAATGTTTTGATAATACGAATGTTGTTACTTTTAAAATTTTGCATGATGCTCTGGATTCGATATAAGATACTTAAGTAATATGGGGTTGAATTCGCATATTCCTAATTTATTTATTTTATTGAAATACAAGAACCGTATTTTATTGAGTTTTATTGTAAGGTGTAAATTTATATTAACAGTTAATATTTTGTTTTATTATAAGCATTGAAAATCAAAAATATCAGACATCTTAAAATTGATAAAATATGGGATCGTAAATGATTATTCTTAGTCAATTTATACTATACATATATATAGTAAAAATGTACCAATCATTTGTCTTTGGAGTAAGTAAAGCATTTTTTATTATACATGATGGCACACAATTGACTATGGATTGAATCAACATATAGTATTGTTGCCAGCAAGCCGGTATAACATGTAGTGCTGCTATAAATCCAATCCATATTCATATCAATAACGATTCAATATCAGTTGTAAATCAAACACAATAATTTTTGAATATATTCAACGATTTGGTTATGTAAAATGGGCATTGGCTTATTTTTGTTAATATTATTTTATGTATGGATTAAATAAATTTTCATCATCTTTGTTTTGCATTTAAACAATTCATTTTTCAATTTCCATCAATATCATTTTAAACCACTATAAATCATATCAAACATTAAAATTATCTTGGGCATTTTAAGTTTAATTTTAGTTTTATTATTATTTCCAAATAAATTGTAATATTCCGGCTATTAATTATTTTTATTAAATTATTAAAGAGGTTAAAACCTTTTTATCATTAAAGATATTGAATAAATCAGTTCAGTTTTGAATAAGTGTTTTTTCCTTCGTAATATTTTTATGTTATAATTTAACCAAATCATTTATGTCTAAATATTTTGTCACTACATTTTATAGTATTACTACAAAATTCAATATGTTATCATGTTACAATTATTTTAATTTTATTTATATATGTATTTATCATTTTAATCATTTCTCATCATTTATTATTTTTAATTAAATGTTACATATTAGATTATTTTTATATTTATAAGTTGCATTCTCCAAATAGTTTCATTTTAGTGCTTTTCAATGATATAATCAATGTTTATTTGATTTATTTATTTTTTCACAACCTGTATTTTTTTTATTTACTGATTAAAAATTCAAAAAACAGTAACTACACATAAATAAAAAAAAATAGTATGCATTTTAGTATATCATTTATCAATATGGAATGCCAGTGTTTTAGATTAAATGTACTTTGTACTTTTTGTATGATCATACTGATATCTGATGATTGACATAAGTGATCGAGTGTAATTATAAAAATATATTAACGTTATTAAATATCTTTCAACATTATCGATACATACACTGCTGACATTTAATCAATTATCAGAAGCAAAAAGCACTTGGATACTAAAAAAAATATTTATGTTTTTAACTCTTTTATTTTTCTGT
The DNA here is from genome assembly GCA_022683975.1 of Rhyacophila evoluta. Classification (NCBI taxonomy): domain Eukaryota; kingdom Metazoa; phylum Arthropoda; class Insecta; order Trichoptera; family Rhyacophilidae; genus Rhyacophila; species Rhyacophila evoluta. Next base: position 7,585 of record JAGVSQ010004347.1, read on the forward strand.
CCGTTCAGCTATCAAATTGCTCCAAAAAATATCCAAGCACCACTGACGTCCAGTTTTTCTGAGGATATTTAGCAGTAGAGCACATGTACATTAGGGCTATTATCCACTGTAAGTCTGACTTGCACCATTCTATTTATTTTTTAATGCTTTTATACCCATAATAGAAAGAAACCTCTGTAATAATTATGTTTTTTCATTGAAATTCTATTTGACTAATTGTTGGCTTCTGCAAATAAATATATAATATATGGTACACATCTGATGTAAATAAAAAACTTAAATTATTCAGAGGTTTTTTTATGTGTTTTTTACTAATACTAAACTACTCCATTTTTATTTAATGACTAGATTAACTCTTATGTACATGATTCGGTTTCTTTGCTGGTATGCATGTTAGAAAAGCTTAAATTTTACAAAAAGTTCATGCTAACTAAATTTTTGTGAATATAAACCATTTCTTTTTTCTCAAAAGTACAATAACTTGTTAAGGTAAGGTATTGTAAGAATTCAAATACTTAAATCTGTAAATGAGCATGATTGAATGGTTATCGTTATAAATATTTTAATTATTAAAAGATTTCTAACCGTATTTACGTATAAAATATTACTTTCAATATTTTCTAACTGTGTATCTTTTTAAATTATATATTTCTAAAAGTATTTTATTATATTCACACAAAATAATTTGCATGTGCTTTTCATGATATATTTGAGTTTTTTCAACACTACCGGTAAGGTATTTTATGTAAAAAAATCTTTTCCAAAACCAGAAGAAGTGAGAAACATAAATTAATTTGTTTCTAACATAAACAAATTCTGATACAGATTATAATTACAAACAATAAAATATATCACCCATTGTGTTGTAGGTTCAAATTCTCACATCCAAAATTTCATATAATTATCTAGACATTTGAACTGTGTGGTTAAACGGTAATCCATTACTAACTATTTAGACATTGATAATTAGGGTTCAAGTTTACGCGTAATGAAACTTCAGTTCATTAACGTCGTCTGATTTGCTTACAGAGTCCCTAATATTGTAAACATTTTAAAAGCTTTTATTTAGCTCCAACTATGGGTTAGTTGATTCGGACATTTTTCAATCTTCTCACAAGCTCAAAATTTTTATGTTAAAGCTTCAAAAAATATTTGACATGATAATGGTTACCAGGTTACCAAATCTTTTTTAAAAAGTTACATGCATCTCGTTATGAAGTATTAAATTTTTAATCCAGCTAAGTTTTTATGAAAGAGTTTCTAATATCCACTCTTTTTTTGTTATATTAGATAGTTACGACATGGAATTTTTCATAAGTAAAATTGTTTTTAAGATTCTTTTATCTAGTCACCAGGGTATCATAACCCGATATAAAAAAAGAATTTTTTAACCCTCCATGACAGTTTGGTTAATAGAGCTTCTTACTATCTTCATTTTTACTTCACAACAGAATAAAAAAAAAAACATTCAAAATGCTCACATTTTTCCGTTAGAAATTACTCTCTTTCAACAATGTAGATATATTGAAATACCAGCTTGTCGTTTTTATGATAGAATGCATTTAAGCATTTATTATTGGCATGCACTTTTTGATGGTTTTCTTTTAAGTATTGTATTTACACATACTCAATTTCATGCCAAACACATTTTTCCATCAAATATTTTATGTTTTTTTAATCTTCCTTCAAAACCATAACATAAATAAACATAAATTTTATTGTTTGGTATATACATTATTATATAATTGTGAATTCCTTTTAACCATCTTTTTTTGATTGATCTTAGATAATTTTGTATTATTTCAACAAATTTGGCATTTGTTTCATTAACGGTATTGTAGGTAGTAGAAAATGCCATGAAGTTACGGGAATAGTGCTCATTTTTTGTGAAATTTTTATTGAATTTGACACTTCATCCTTTCACCATCTCTGCAATAATCATACATAATGTCATGTATAGATAAAATAGAAAAAAAGTAATCATAGTTTTTTATTATATTCTAATATCTTAAATTTGAAAAATAACATTTTTTTTAATAACTTCAAATATCTTAATAATACATTATAAATAAATCGTGCCGAATATATGAACTATTTTTGCTATTTAAGTCACATGACTATTTAGATATAATTATAAATATATAATAGAATTCTGACTATATTATAAAATATTGTAAAATTAGATTAATTTTGTAGTATTCTTTTCGCAAAATTAAAAAAAAACCAAATAATCGATTTAGAACTTAACTAGATATTTTCAACCAATAACGTGTCCATTGTATCGAATTTTATTTCCAATACAATATATTTCCATTACTGGTTCAGGTAAAATTAAATGATTTTTCAATATAATATAACTTAGCTTAGAAAATAGCTAGTAGTACCTTTTTAGGAATTACTCAAAACAAATGACATATTTATTAATCAAGATTTTGACTTAGGATATAAGAGCGAGGTGATAAACTAAAATACATAGCAGTGTGTACACTTCCTTATTTTAAAATAAATAACTAATATGTTATTACTTTCAATTATTAATTATAAATCAACAACTACATGTAGAAATATATATTACAGTGTATAATAACTTGATATGGTAAGTTATTTTGTGAGTTTTGTTTGTTGTGAGATTTACTCAACTTTTTAATGGTATACGTGAGATTCTTTAAGAATATTGAATACTTATTCTTGCGTTAGAATTTTACAGAAGTGGAATTAATTTTATAGGTAGAAACTGTTGTAATCCAACATTTAATACATGGTTAGTTATATAGAATTGTATTTTTAAGAATGATTTTAATGAAAGGAAAACATGCGTTTGTTCATTATAATTATTTGTGATTGAAATATTTACAAATATCGTGAAGTTTTGTTAAAAATCCTTTCATATTATTGAGTTGCATAAATATAATTTACAATTCAATGAAAAATATTTTTATTTCTATACATGTGATGGAGACATTTTAGTACTTTTCAAAAAATCTGTAGAAATATTGAAAATATATAGTATAATTTGCAATGTCTCTCCATTAAATAAATGTAATTTGAAATGGAAGTATCTGATAATATCCAATCACTAGTAATAGATTATCCATGTTATTTTATATAAAAAACAATCTGCCGATTTATCAAATTGTGGGATTTCACTAAATCTTATTGATTTTTACTAATAATATTGATATATCAGTTTGAATTATTCTATAAAACCAATTTTATTACAATTAATGTGTGTTCTTATTGGATAAAATTATATATATTTTAAAATATAATTCCTTTATTTTCAAATACACATATGATGGAAACGACATTTTTGTATACAATTAATATTTGAATTTATTTTATTCTGCAATCAATGTCACCCCAGTGTTAAATAAATAAAAAATTATCAGGGTAGACAATGTTTTTAAATGTTAGTAATTTGAATGTTTGAAAAAATATTCCTAAAAATAAAAAAAAAGATAATTTTCTAATTAAATAACACTTAACATCAAAATATTTATTAGATGTGTTAGAAAAGTAAGTTCTATGTGAATAAAAGTAGCAGGGCGGCATCCTGGCCGATCTTGTTCCCACTTTACCACTGGTTATAATGTTTTGCTTATCTATTATACATAGTAGTAAATACGCAGAACATTTTATTATATGAAATATCCCGTGATTTTACCGTATCGAAATCACAATGTGTAACGTCTGTCTGCCTTAGTTGCCAATGTTTTAACCAATTAGCCAGCAAATACTAACACAATATATTAATTATATCAGTAATATTTTTCTAGATTTTCATTTCAAACAATCAAATAAAAACAATGTATTGTTTCCAAAAAATTTAAATAAATTTTCTATCTTATTCAGTCCTATGTCAATATTTAAAACAGTATTGTAATTGTAATTGTATCGTATTTGAATATATTGTTGTTATTTGATTGTATAGTTAAGAGCATAATAAGTGTTATAAATAAAGATTCAAATATCAAATTGATACATTATTATGATCTTAACCATCTGTACTAACTATCGTTTAGATATTTTTTTTATAATTACTTATATTAATCTTATTAATATTATCATTAGAAATTCCTTTACGAATTCAACACTATCTGAAATTTATCAACTTCCTTAAAGATTGTATTCGTGACTTACTTTTCATCTAAGTATTTTGTAAATTATCGCGAAGATAATATTTATAGCTACATAACAGTATTTAAACCGACCTTATGACAGTTTTATGGAAAAGAGTGATACAATAAGTAAATGTTTAATATTTTTGTCAGTTTATACACTTCAAATATTAAAATAATGTCTTCCATCATTTTTTTCAACGAATTCATGTAACAAAAGATGTTTTATGAGAACATTAGTAATATATTATATGTGGAAATCATTACATTTACTGAAATTATTTACATACAGATGCACAGCTTGAAGATACAGTGACAAAACATTGGTGACAAATAATAATCTATTCGGATGAATAAATATTTCAGATAATTTAAAAAAAAAAAAGTCTTGTTTTAAATTTATTGGTGATTGGATATTAAGAAATTTAATTTAAAATCTTCAATATTCATTTGTAATTTTTTGTGCAGTGGCGCCTCTATCACCGAGTAAGATCCACGCATATCGTCGCAGCTCTCTGGAGGAACTGCGACAGGTCATCATGCGGGAGCGTCTCGGCGAACAAATGGCCTCTGCTAGAATACGCTCATGCGCCGACCAAACCCCAGTGATGCACATTACCGAAAACCCCATCTCAGAAGCTGTTGCATGTTAATTTTTCTTTAAGGATCATGGCACCGCGCTCCGGTGCCCCTGCAGTTATCTCTTTTGTCTCAGTAAAAATAGCAAAGGTTTGTTTGACTTATCATTGGCTTAGTAAAACAAATGCTCTGCAGTTATGGGCATTTTGAAAGTAATTAAAAATGGACGTATTTATGCAGATTTCAATAAATAAGATTTAAGTGATGTAGAAAAAAAAATAAAAACAATAAGCTATTTATTTATTTATATTATGCTATAAAAAATCCATCTGACTTAATCAACAAAATATAAAAAAATATACATTTAAATTATGAATATTTAACATTTTCAAATGTTGATGTATATTATAGTTGTCGAAAAATTCTTTTGGATATTGAAATAGTTAACACACAAAATCTGTGGAAGTATAATTTAATAAAATAAATAATTTATTATAAAAAAAAAAGTATTGAAATGAGTGTGACTGTACTGTTGGTTCAATTGATAACCGATTCGTGTTGATAATATAATACTTAATAACCAATATGGAATGTCAATATTAGTTTCTAATTTAGTAGTCCTTTAGTTCTCATTACTTTGCTCAACTTACTGGTTGGGTGCATCTGCTTAAATATGTCCAGTACGTATAGTATTTTTTAAAAAGTTTAAAGATATTTCTGTAGAGCTTTCTGATTTGAAAGTGGTTTTATGAATAAAATTGTAGCGAGCCAATGGATAGTCATATGACATTTGCCATAGAGACATTCTGCATTGCTTATGATCAAAATGTTTTTTTTTTTTTTACATAATGTTTTTGCGAAAATTGATGTTTTGGAATGCGTAGAAGAGAGAAAAAATGTTGTAATTATCGATCATTATACTTGTTGAAATGATTTATTTTTGAATCATGTTCTATTTAAAAAAAAAATACGGCTTTATCGCTGTTAGTGCAGTATCAAATACTATACAACACTGATATGAGATAATTGAGAAGCAGTATCGTGGACGTTAAAACTGTTGAAATGGAGTCCAAAAGTGAATCGGCATGGCATATCTACTAAGAAGTAAGAAATATCATATAGGTAAGGTATTAATAATCGTCACATAATCAAAACAAAATGCAATTTAGAATAATTAATAGTATTGTGTTCATCGAGGTATATTTTGATAGTAGATTAGTTCTCCTATCACTCGGTTGATGTCCTTACTGCTATGCATTCATATGCATAAGTGTCCAGCGTTAGTGTTCTATAGCATTTGGTCTAATGCACTTACAGTCTGCACAATATCATTTAAATATATATATCAAATAAAAAACAGTTATTTTTGCCCAGATTTCTAAAAGTTTTAAATACATTTTTGTTTTTTGCCTATATTTTCTAAATAAAACATTAAATTGGGATATATTTAATGTATTATTATAATGTTTAAAGTACATAATATATCGTGGTATTACACTACGTAACTTTATTTGATTATATTGCATTTCCTCCAAAAAAAAACAAACCGATGACTAATGATAATGGACTCATGAAAGACTAAGGCCCCTTACGAATCATAGTTCCATCGGCTTTTTGTTCTGCCAATGTTAATTTATAGATTAAAATGGAATAAAAACAGTTAATAAGGAAGGCAGACTGTCTAAAATTTCATCACTGGAGGCAAGATTCGTAAATAATAGATTTTTGCCACATATCTTTTGTTGCTGTTTATAAAAACAGCAGCGCCATTTAAGTGTTTCTAATTATAGATGTGCTATTTGACAGTGTTTTGGAAAAGTTACCGCTAAAAATTTATTTGTTAAGGGGCCCAAACATTTGATATGAATTTACAGATATTGCATGTAATTTAGAAGGATCTTTGTCAGGTTTTTCGTATGATATCGGCTTAGGCAAGGTAATATCATATTTGAATAATAAAATAAGTTCTTCGTGTTTTCAATAATTTCAGTTTATCTTCTATTTTATTTGAAGATATCAACAATGTCATTGTTATCTTAGAATAATCAAATATAAAACTGCATATTTCATTGATATTTAAAATTTCTGTATTCATATTCAATATTTTTAATTTTTGTTGAATTCTTTTGTAATGAAACAATTTCGTAAAACTATAATTGTCATAAAAGACAGTGTGCATATGAAAAAAATATCTAAGAGTATGCATATATGAGCAGTTGAGTATGAATATAATATTTGTATTTGTATTTGTTTTGCCAGTTGTGTTTTCTTAGCAAAAAAGTGTCAAAATATCAAGAAGTAAATTTTCTTGATTTTACACACTTTTAATTTTATCTTTATTCATTGACTTGTTACAATGTGATTTATTTTTACGTATACACAAACATTTATTTTTACTGGAAATGAATTGAGTGGATCTTAAGAGGAATTAAATATATCCTGAAATGGAATAATTAATTTTATCCAACCCTAATATTATTTGTATTTTTTTAATCAATTATTGTGTCTTAAATATACCTTTATAGTTTATACGTAATCGTAAGATATCCAGTTGCTAAGGTTTTAAGAACATAATTTGCTACAAATTTATAGGGCATAGAATTTCGAAACTTTTCATACAGATCAAAAATTTAGGATCGACATTGTATTTAATTTTTTGACAATACAAAATTCAACGAATATCAATAGATGTTAAAGTTCAACAGAATCATAACGATTGTAAACTTTTAAACAAGTTTTCCGTAATTAAAGTAATTTTAGTAATCATATCATAATTATATTTCAAATATTTCATTTGTCATATTTTTTTTAAACGTTTAGAACAAAAAATAAAAAACAGCATCTTTTAAACAATAGCGAAAGCTTTGGTTATATTATATTGAAAGGCAATATAATAAAATATAAAGTCAAGTTGGTGGCATTATTTCAGATGGCGTATAGTTTTTTGCTTATTTAGAAATGTAGTATACCATAATATATACTTGGCTCCATTAAAATTTTGTTAATTTTTAGACAGGCAATTTATAATCAAATATTAATTCAACATATAACTTTTTTATACATTAAAAAACGAATTATGTGTTTCATATTTTGGAGGATTTTTTATTATTATAATATACAAATGGAATTTGAATTTAAAAAAATGTTTTCAACTGGATGTAAAAAAAAAAATTAACTAACATAAAATGTATAATTTTTCCTAATTAGCCATATATTTTTTATTTGGCTATTGTATCACCTAGTCAAGTATAGTGTAATAAGTTAAAATTGATATAAACAATGCGCTAAAACCATAATTATATTACAATTCTTAATTGTTAAATCTTTTTTTAACATTCCACCTAATCTTGCTACCAAAATTAATTAAACTAAAAATTGGGGGAATTGTTTTACAGCTACTATTAATCACTGTTATAGCATGTTATGTTAAAATAGTGTACTAATGGAGAAATCAGTAAAAATATAATTGTAATTATGTTTAATGTCGTATGCCTGAGTGTAATTTTTCGTTTTTACATATAACATTGTGTAACATATTGATATTATTCTAAGTCACAGGTCAAACCTGCTTTTTATGTTAATTTCACATTTGAATAGTGAAATTTAATGTAAGCAAATATCAAGAACACATAGGTATGATAAGGAGATTGCATTTTCATTATCCAACAATAATAGCTGATAAGTAATGAATGCTTTTAGTAAACACATTACTTACATATAATTATTATATTCACTTATAACCTGCATAATTATTAATAGATTTTTTCAAATAGGGGAATAAAGGGATAATAAACAATCAAAATTATTTTTTATGAATGTCACAATTAATGTATTCACATAATATGCTATTTTTTACCGTTACTGTAAATCATATTTGCGATTACGTACACTTTTATAATGTATTAAAATGTGTTATTTATCTTTATGCAAGTCAAACAACATGAATGTTGGATGAGGTTAATTTGAATTTATATTGAGTAAATGATTCAAGCCGACCTATTGATTAATAATTAACCTCATCGGTCTGATGATCGGTAAAAATATCAGTAGATCAATAAATACATACCGAACTCTGGTAATTCGATATTCATTTTTAATATTATTTAAATTAATTATTTCATTTCTTACATATTAAATGTATTCCTTTTTGGACACAGAGTATCCATAGAGAGTTTAATCACTGAATTGAATTTATTTGATATATTATAAAAGATAATAAAAGCTGTTAATATTACTTATCCAGAACTATATATTATAATATAAAATCAAATCATAAACTATATGGGATATGTGCTGATATAATAGTTGATTGCACTATTTAACTTACTGTAATGGAGAATGATTAAAGATGTTCTTCTTCTAACATGTTTATGGTTAAATTTGAATTACATTAATTTTTTCGATAACACATATCAAGAAAAATATGTATTATTTCTGGTTAAATTTGTAATAATTTACTGGTTATGTATTTTTCTGTGTAATAAACCCTGATTAAATCATCTGTATCTGCGAAGATCTACAGTATCTGCGAAGGCTTATATTGTGTAAATTATTTATATATGCCTACAATTGCGGTATTAGGTGTTAAATGTTGATAAGTTTGAAATCGATGGCCCTTCATTCCCCTGTTTTTTTCTTTTTTTTTGCAAAGTTACCTAAGTTAATAACTGTAACGACAGGATATTAATAATTTAGTAGTAAAGGCTTAGATCAAAGAGAATCTTTTCGACATTCCTTCATAGCTGCTTTTGTTGTTAGTTGAAAATGAAAGAAACTTTTCGCCAAGATTAGTTGGCTTTTAGAATAACGAAGTGTTCTTTCAAACAAAATAATAAAACTAAAAAAACAACCTCTACCCAACATGCATGCATGCCTGTTATTACTTCTCGCAGCGTTGAACAGAAAAGAAAATTTCTATAATGGGATGTTTCAATTGATATAATATTTATAATATAATATATATATATTTTTAAGATGTTATTCATATAAATTTTGTTTTTAACATACCAACGCCGGCTGAGATAATATAGCATTTAAAAAAGTAGATATGAAACAATAAAACAAACAAAGCCTTTTAGTACATTAAAATATCAACAAAAATAATTATTTGTATATGTATACATATATACAAATATATATATATACAGATATATGAAAATATTGTGCCTATTATATTTTATTATATGCTTGCATACTTTTTGCTATGCATGCATATTTGAAGATTGCACGACATAGTGCTTTGTGGAAAATTATCCTTTAATATTGCATAATTATTGCATTAATATACTGAAGCAAAATTGACACACGTCAAAACGTGTTTGACACATGCATCATACAATATTACAATTTATTTTAAATCCTTGTATCACAAATATTTATGGAATTGTACTGTAATTCTCTTTGAATAAATGTGTGAAGATTTATGCTTACATTGTTTGTACTTGAACCATATGATTCCCTCATCCTTAAAATTATACATATCCATTAACATGTTGCTACATCAATGCAATGGTAGGAAACTCGGAAAATCTTAGCTTAGAGAAAATACCTGTTTTGTGTTTTGAAAAATTAGCAATATTTTTTATTACATTTCATTTAAAAACAGTACTATTTATTTTTTATATTGTTTTAGGAAAAAAATATAGGAGATCTGAGCTGTGCCATAGCTGAGACGAAGTGTTTTGTTTAACTGTTAAATTAATTAATATAAATTAATTATTTAGTGTCGCTGTAAGTAAGACGTTCATTCAAGTTACTTAACAACTTCATATCAAACGGATTTCGGCAAAATATCGTAAACGTCAAAACAATATGACATTAATGTTTTGTTTTGCTAATTTTTAAACGAAATTTAAAACATAAATCATACGATAAAATGAAAAATGTATAGGTTATGACTTTGACTGCTCCAATCCTTACGATCTTTTGCCAATCCGTGTGGATATCTATTTTGAACTGATTTGATATCAAAAAAAAACGAAAATTGCCAAATTGCTGCTTACAATCTTATACAGAAGACGGCTCCATATCAGATTGAATTACCTAAAATTGATATTCATAATTCAAACAATTATTCAATTGCTCTACTGTTGCAATGATCTCATGATGTGTTGAAGATTATTAAACCATTTATAAGAAACAACAATCATATTAGTATATTTTATTGCAGTGCTTTTTTTATTAAATATAAAAAAGCTTCTGTCTTCAATATATTATATGGATACCATGCAACACATTGAAGAATTGCTATCGCAAGCTTATTACCCCGATTCTTCTTATAGAAAGAGATAGACGACATACAGAATAGCTTTAGCGATTGCCCATCTGTGTACTATCTAAACGTAATACTGTCTTCCATTTGTATTAGATTGGGAGCCGGGTTAACGTTATTTTTAATATATTTTATACTCATCGTTGGGCCATAAAAAAGAACAATTACATAGATCTACAAATTTTTTGATGTTTCATAAATATAGTAATTTATTAATACTCAAACAATTATCGGTGAGACCCTCAAGATTTACAAAAAAAAGATAAAATTTAGGTGTCAACTGGAAAATATCCACTGTTCATAACGAAATCATTAAAGTGAGTACTATACTATATATATATGAAAGATATTGTATAAATCTCAATCATGTTTATGTCTGGATCATCTATACATTATATATGAAGATGAATGTTTGTTTGTTTGTTTGCTATGCATTTGGACATAGTACGTCTGAACAAAGCCAAACATTCTAGGAACACTCATCTCATCCAGGAAAAGGTTGTAGGCTATTTTTATCGATAGTATTTTTTGATTAACATACTATATTTTTTCATCTTTTATGTGGACCTTTTGACAGATAATAAATAAGACATTTGTATTGTGATCATTATATATTCTAATTTTGAATTTGAACAGTTGCCATCTTGAGCATATTGACTTTTTCTACTTTCAATTGTTTTCTCTTCTCTTAAAAATGTCAAATAAAATTATAACACAAAAATTCAAGTAAAATCAAATGTAATCTTACTTATTATAAGTTATTTGAATTATACATTCGAAATATTAATAAACAAGAGATATCGCTGCCTTCTTCAACAACTTTCTTTGACTTCACATCAGTTTAGGGATTTTTTAAAGTGTTCAGTGAGTCGAATTTTCACGGGGACTTATTTACAAAGTGATCTACGCCTGACCTACTAAGGTATGTACGATTTTGACACATATAGCAAATTTACTAGGGAAATATTCTTTGAAATACGCTTCTCTAAGTACACTTGGGCCTCGTATAACACGGTTTTATACAACACGGATGAATAAATTGTGGCATATT
>JAGVSQ010004348.1:0-19599 GCA_022683975.1 Rhyacophila evoluta
GTTAAGCGCATTTTGTGAATTTGCCAAAAGTAGCCCGCAGGTTAAGTGTTAAAATTCATTTCTGTATGAATTAATAATTTATACTAATAAGTTTTCTATTTATAATTTACCGAATTACTTAGGAGTGTTACCGTTAGAACTATCTTCATCTATATATATTGAATATATTTAAAACTTTCACTTATGAATATCGTAGCCATCCAATGGCTTAGAACGCAGATTCCCAACTTTTTTTGGCCTACCACCCCCTTTTCGAATAAGCATTACTCACTAGCTCATGTGACCATATATTTTTTTGTTTCTCATATTTTATATATCACATATTCTCAAATAGTTTCTCATTCAACTGGTATTGCCCAGGGCAGCAGTAGGTTCTCAATATCCTATAAAATTTAAAAACACCTCCCCTTAGATCTCTTTAATGCCCACCGGTGGGCGGTACCGACCCCGTTGGTAACAATTAGCTTAGAAGAACAAAATAAAAGTGTCATGCACTGTTAATCTAATTATTTTAAAAGCAAAGAGATTAATTATAGGCAAGTATTACATTTATATTTGCATAAAATGCAACCAAATTTATTGATATTTTTACTAATTTTATATATTGATGGCTTAATCTGCAAACCAGCTAACTCCTCACGTGGTCGAAATACTGACTTAGAGACCATTTTATTCAGCTTTAATTTTTTTTTCACACACAGCACACAAAATTCACAAAAAAATTGAAATACATAAAATCACACGCCAGCCAACTTGATGCAGTAACATACACATTCACCAAAGTTATTTGTTGCTCCTGAACATTTTACACAGATGGAGTTGGCTGGTCTGCAGAATAAGACATCAATATGATATAGTGCAGGTGTCGGCATCCTTTTTTGGCTGCGGGTCAACATCAACCAAAATGTGACAAATAATAAGACGTTTCGAGTCATTGATACTTTCATTTTGAAACACTCTTTTAGTGAACGACAAGATAAATTTTATTCATATAATAATTACATAATGCATTCTTCAAACATAAAAATTCAAAATTATAATTCTAATTAAAGTTTTAGTTCCTCCATTATGAAGTTTATTTATACTCTATTTGCGGTCACTTGAAATTATCAATTATTGGTTGCTGACATTTGGTACAGTTTTATGAAAATTTGCGTTACGTATAATGTGTACATAAGTAATTTGTTGATGTTGCCCAACATACAAATGACGCAAAGAGTTTTATGCAACATTTATTTGAAAATAACTACATTCCAAATAACTTATTATTTCTACCATAGAAATTTGAGTTGTACAATAATTTTAGTTTGATACACTAGTCATTAAATTCTTCATACCAATTATCTTGATCGAAATTCTATGGTTGACTTGATTTACTGGAAGTAGTGGTAAAAATATTCTGGTAATTGATATGTTACCATAAATGTATGACTAATCTAAAACATTAATATAGTACAACCTTGATGTGATGGACAAAATATCCATAAAGAAGTGAAAATGCAAACATTGAAAAATAGTTGGGAGAATTAGTTTAGTGACCAAGATGCAGACGTAGATTCAGAAGCTCCAGATTGTTATAGGACAATAAAGAATAATGCTGGAGAAGCAATAGCAAAACAAAATGTTTTTCAGTGGTCAGAAGTAGGTGAAGGTGACCCTGGGCATCACATCATGAGTGAAAGTAAAATAGCAGATAAAATTATGGCCATTTATTTGAAATATAAATGAGGATGGGACAGAAGATAGTGAGGAAGAAGAAATTAATAAGATTGCATCTCGATAATCTAATAATACATATTGTCTAATCGTTAGGTAGGTATATTTTTATGTATTTTTTTTCGTTGATTATAAAAGAACAGTATAGTTCAAAAGTGCATCGAAACTTGATTCTTTTCTTGACACTTCACTGCCCATGTATTGTACCGTTTATTTCCTTATTAAAAAAACATATATTCAGATAATCAACTTTTATATAACGTACTTTCAGATTTAACGGACACATCCTCATCCCCATCAGTCCGTTATATCAAGGTTTTACTGTAATGCTATTAAAATTCATGTAATGAGCATAATATTCTTATTCAATTTAACTGCATATTTTCACAGTTTGTAGATTACACCAGGCTTAAAATAAAATGATAATATTGGATCATTGAGCACTTTTCAGTACAGCTCACACAAAATTTGTAATATTTACGAATACCTTTATAACCTACCTATGAGTTACCTTTCCGACCACATTTTAGAAATTTATTAATTTGAAATGTTAAGACTGATTATGTCAGAAAGTTTTTATTTCATTAAAGTTAATTCACTGTATATCGAGAATTTATTATTATATTCAATTCAATGAAACTTACTTATGTACTTATTCATTTCTAGACTCGAGTCATTATTTTTATCACCGTGCTTAATTTAAAATTACAATTTCAGTGTCACAATTTTCGCTAGTTTTACATTAAAATAACTTAATAATTGATTTTATTACATGTATTATATGTGATTTGAAATAATACACATATAATGGTTACGTATTAGACTAGGCCAACTAGAAAATGACAATTCTTTGAATATGTCGATGTAAATTGATTTTCAGTGTAGGTCTCACATTTTTTGCCAGTAGATTTTTACACATACGTGTGTCGATACAGCCAGAAGATGCTGAAAGGTGCAAATAATGTTACGAATTTGGCTTGTGGAAAAATTAAAATGACGTTGAAATAAATATTTCTTAATAAAGTTGTTTATTGATATTTCAATTGGTCAATTATTTTGACAATATATTGCAGTGACTTCCAATTAAATTTATATGACCCTTAGATTGGTCAACCCTGCACATTAAAAAATATAGCATACTGATTAACATATTTCTGATTTACCGACATACTGGCATAGTGTAATACGCAGCCATTAAAAATTATTTTTGTAAACCACAAATGGTGCCTTGTAGAATGGTTAGACATATTTTATTATGCTACTAACAATTATCACGTACACATTGATGATGCCTATCGATTTATTCTGTTTATTTTAATAAATTGTTGTTTAAAAAATGAACTAGTTTTATTTATTGTCTATTGAATTTATTCCATTATTAACTGCCGTAACGATTAGTTCTAATTAAGTTATTGTATTTCATATACATAAAACTAAGAAATCCTAAAAGAGTGATCACACACTTGCAGCTCTTCACATAACCTACCTTCACTTTAGATTTCGCCAGAATTAGGATATTCAGAATCTTTAGGTCAACTAAGACCTTAGTTTTGGCAATTGAAGAATGTATTCATGCGATGATTGTATAAACATTTGCATCGTTTGATACAAATAGTGTTATTTTTCATATTTCTCCAAGATCACAAAACTACATGCCTGGATTTGATCACATTTGTAATTTGGCAGGGTTGACTACAGTATATATATATATATGAATAATTAGTTATTTTTGATTGTAAAATGGATAAGGGTATGTAAGGAAAATAATTTTCAGTAAAAAACAGGTATTAATAATGTATATAAACATTTTATTTCATACTTTTCCCAGTATATAACAAAAATAAATTTTCATCTTCATTAAAATAAATCACTTAGTAACTAAGACGAGTATATTAACTTAACAGGACTTTCATCTTTACTTGCGTGAGAAATGAAACAGTGAGGCACTTAAACATTTTTAAGTTTTAACATTAGCAATTCATTATGAATAATTAACACAAAAGATTGGTGTAACTATTATAATATCAAACACATAATAGCACATATGCTGAAGTTCACAGATAAAATGGAATAGATGTATAATGTTCTGACAGGAGAGATAGACTAGTATATATAGGAACACATTTGATGTGATAGCATGTCAATAGTGATAAAACCAAAATTTTTATGAAAAATTTAGTCAAAGTTCACCACATGTTTATCAGAAAGCGAGCAAGAGTCAGTTATATTTACACATCGTAAGATAGTGTGACCCGGATATGGTCTTAATTTGCAGTAATATGTAACAGTTCATATGTATTGAGCCCCGTTCACATGTTTCTGACTTAACAAATACCCCCTATCATTAATTCAGTTTCATATTCGGAAAGGCAATAATTGTCAATGTTCTAGCGTGAATTAAAAAAAAAAAAAAGAGGACATGATAGATCACTAAAATGCAATGAACAGGCTAATTTTATTGATTTTATTAATTGAAAAATATAAAAAAACTGTATTGTGTATCTACCATAAACAAGACATTAAAAAATCTGAAATAAACATTAGCAGGCTTGTAACAAAAGATTAAAAAAAAAGTAGAACAAGGTTGGATAATTTTTTTGTAAAAATATACATTGAGAAATATTCAGTATAGTGAAAATGATCCAGAGTATTAATTATTTATAAATGTTTCAACTCTAAAGTCCAAGTTTAGTAAGAGTCTGATTTTTTATCGAATAACTCGCCTCAAGCTTTTTTTAATCTTTTGTAAAATTTATAGAGAGCTGCCATTTTAATTATCAATACCGAGTATATATAAAATTTTGAATTAATAACGGTAAAACGGTAATTAAAAATAACATAATTATGTGACAAGAATATAGTAAAAAATTTTGCAATAAAAAAATATATTCTACCCCTTAATATGAAACGAAAATAAGGAAAATTTAAAACAAACATTTACAATACAATACAGAAATGAGAAAAGGTATTTCTAATATATAAATTTTCAAATCTTTGGCAAACAATAGATTCATATTTTATCATTTTTGAAATGATCCATAATAGTGAAAAACCCTATTGGTAACTAAAAACAGGAGACAGATATAACTTTTCTATTAACGCAAGGGACATTATAAAACCGTGCAGGTCAATATCTAAATATAATTTAAATCAACCAGGAATAAAAAAAATATATAGGAAACTGTAATCTAAATTATTATGTATAAAGACTTGCACAAAAATATGTATGGCGTAACTTGTGCGTATACACAATATATTTCACAAATTATAAAAGAATATTCGAGAAAAATCAAATTGAAATAGCACGGTTTAATGTGCATATATGCCGATAATTTAAGTCATCATCATAGCCTACTTTATCAACCGGGAATGACACCCGGGTACGTTAGTATTTATTATTTATTTAGCGAAAATGGTATTCGCTGCTGAGCTAGAGGAGCCAACAAATTACACGACAAAACAGTGTTTAAAATTTATAAAACATATAATACTATTAAAGTATATTGTTCAAATAGCTTTAACGGAATGGTCATTTACAATTTTGTAAATTTATATAAATTAAATAAAAATATCGATTACCGTATCAGATTCTAGACAATGTTACAGATATGACACTGTTTGAGATATTAACTCCATTTTATCAACAGATCGAGTATTGCTTTCAATTTTTTTTTTAAATTTGAATTTGCATCAAATGTATATTGGAAAATTCAATTTACAACGAAGCAATCAAAATTTTACATGATTAATACATTTCGCTTGTAAAGTTTCAATAAATTTTATAGTATTTGCGCTAAAACCAAGAAACAAAGCCAAAAAGTTAGAAGTTCAATTCTAAAATTTTATATTTTTTTGCCATCTAATTAATATGACTAAATTTTCATGTGTTAATATCGTTCATTATATCTTTTTAATAACAATAACCAAACTATGTTCTGAATGGTTTAGTATTATTGCTTTCTCTAAAAACTTCATTTCCACCAGTCAATCAATATAAGCCAAAAGAATTAGAATATATTAATTTCGGTATACGAGGCTGTCTCGATTGACGTCAATAAATACGGCATATATTCCGGTGTCTGCGTTTACTTGAGTCCCATGCTCCGTGTCATCTGCTCGAAGAGTGTCCATGCCATGGAGGCCATAAGGGTACGACGAAGCATCCTCGGGACGATGCCCTGGAGGTATCCCATCGCACCGTGGTTCTGATGTACGTATAGAGCCGCGCTGAGGACCGTTGGGAATTTATTAGGGTACAGCTGCATGCGTGTTTTGATGACATCGGCCGGGTTCGTGGCGACGGAGGCCATTATTCCCGCCATGATTCCGCACGAGAAGTGCAGCACACTCGATTGTGTCGGAGAAACTAGCCATTCTATAAAGAAAAGAGAATAAATGGTATTAATAATTTTGTATGATACCGTTATATGATTAATCGAGTGTTAAAGGCTATCGGGGCTATCAGAAGATTTATTGTAATATTACAAAAGTATAATATTATAAAATAAAGTTATATTATAACAAGCTATGCAGTGTAATTACTCAGTCTTAATAAGAACACGTGTATATCTTTCAGTCAATTGCTTGTTTGGAGTGATTAGATACTATTATGCTTGCTTTATGTAATAATTAGTTTTTGTTCTGTCAATGGCTATTTTAGTTGGGATATGATTATTAAGACTTTAATTATAAACACTCTATTGTCTCACATTGACAATTAGCTAAATTAGATGACTAAGCACATGAGACCATAATAGATAAAATTAGTTTTAAAGCAGTATCAAATTTTTTTAGTCTCAAGTTTGTTGTTAATTATAGTCGTTAATTCTGGGCCCTGAATTTCATCTAATGCCCGAAACTAAATATTAAAAGAATTTCTATTAACCTTTTGGTATGGCTTGTTTTCCCTGCGTGTAGAACATCAGGTAAAGTCCCGAGAAAGGTGCGTCTCTCGCCAAGGTGGGTCCAAGACCGCAATGCAGCCCACGGAGTCCTTCCACGCGCCAGATATTACGCAGTGCTCCCAACACGCTGGTGTAGCCATAAACTCCTGATTCAAACCTAAAATAAAAAAAGAAACCAATATTATTTCACCTGAATTTGTTCATTTGTCATATTATTGCTAGAAATATCTCTGGAACGAACACTTGAGATTTGTTTATTCAATAGATAAAAAAATGATAATTAAGTGTACATATTCTTTCATAGAACGGTGTCGTGACCGCTGGATATTTTAAACACCCATCTATGGATCCAGTTTCAATAAATTATTTATAGAACGTACAAGGACGCCAACATGATATATCTACAATGACTGTCTAATTATTTTATTTAGCAATGTCGAATCTTGCAATGTATTACCAGTATTCTCTGGCTTTATATTGATACATCAATTATGACCTCACTTCATTCAAAGATATATCCACAAACCAAAATTGTAAAATCGTGTACAAAAATCAAGCTATATTTTTTCAGACATTATATTTTTAGCAACATTATGCAATGAATTTCTATATCTATTACGCTTGAATCTAGTTTCAAGTAATCCAAAAACATTACTTTAAGTATTCTGTATAAGGGGCAATGATGAATATATTATGAATTAATCACAAAAGTTAAAAGATCAAAACGATTCAATAAAGTGTAATAAACGTTTAGAAAAGTTTACTTTTAAGTATTCTTCATATTCAGCATATAATGAAAACAATAATAATATAAACAAATCGTGTTCAGAGACGCACTTGGAAAACTATTTATATATTTATATGCAAAATATTTGTAACTTAAGTGCAGATAGGGTCAAAATATTGCTTGTGTTTTGTGCTAAATCTTATCGTCACATTTTAATTACCGTCCCCTACAGGGGGCCGTGACCTTATGACTTTTTCAATTGCGTAAATGGTCCCCCATTAAATAAAAATAATCACTTGCGACGAATGACGCGGTCGGGTCGCCAGGCGAAAATTATTCTTGTGTTACAATTACATTTTGTTCTGATGTATTGTTTTTTTTTTTTATGTAAATTATTTTCGCTGACGCGTGTTATTGTGATAAGCATTTTAAGAAAACACGAACAAAGTAATAAAGAAGCTAAATTCATGCTGACCAATAAATGGGTGGATAACTATTTTTTTAACCTCAATTGTTACTGCAATCAGCAACATAATAAAAATGTCCATTGGAATGAAGATATTTATATGTCTACTCGTAATTTGACAATATTAATGAGAAGCGAAAGTGAAAGAAATTGATTCTTACCTCGTCTTGACTACAGTGATGGGAATAAGGGCAACTCCACTCATACTACGAGCCACAATGCCGAGTCCAACAGCTTGAAAAGCAGTAATAGCTTCTCCATTCTTCACCACTTGAGTTTTTAACCAGTGCAGGGAAGAAAAGTATAGTCCCACTCCGGGAACACAACGAGCAATCGACTGAAAGAAAATAAAAAATAAAATTTATTACTCTATATTAGTGCAACCCTGAATATGAGGTGACCTCTCAGTTTGCCGATAGTATTATCAAAAGAATATTTTTTAACATTATCGGAGAAAATTTGCATTTCAGCAAATGATTAAATTGTTTTGACAGTAAAATATACATTATTAAGCAATTGAAAGTTTTTTTGGACGCCATTCAGATTGACTATCATTTAATTATCGGCATATTTCTAACATCTGAAAATGGCAACCCCATGAGACATAACCGATATTGGAATTGATAAAATTAATCGACCTATAAAATAATGATTCAATATAATTATTGAAATATCTTAAATCACCATTTCTTAACAACATACCAAGCCAATGTCCCACATACAAACTCACTTGAAAATATTATATTATGAATAATGCAAAAGGCAACAAACTTTATGTATATAACCTATAATTCAAAGATATTTGCAATATCTAATAAACTATATTAGGGAAAATATAATAATTGCCTGATTTTTTAACTGAAAATTTGTGTCATCAATATTATCATGAAATAATTAAATGTAACATACTTTCGCTCGTAGATAAAAACAATTATCATTAATTAACTGTAGTGATAATATATTTTATCTACTTTGACTCCATTGGCCTGTACCAAATGTGTCCTAGAGCATAGACAATGCATACATTATCATTTAAATAGTATCCTAACCTTAATATACGCGTCAACTATGTAGTTCATTGGGGGCATATTATTAAAACGACACTGCTTGATAGAAGGGCATTATGTAACTACAGTTTTACTGCGTTCAAATTTAAATGAATCAATACACGAATGAATGCTGTGAGCTGAATTCCGTTAGGAAATAATTTTAACAATTTTCATAATTGGTGGTAAATAAAAATTAATTTGATACAATTACGTTTATAAAAAAATATGATTACATTGAATTATGTACCTAATAAATGGCACAGTTAACATTCTATTCTATAAGACAGTAGTAAAATTAATACCATAAATGAAATTAAATATGCACTACAATTTGCAAGAAGTTTTTATAAAATAATATCAGTTAAGAAATTAAGGCTTTGACAAGGTGGTAACATATTACTTGAAAACTGTGGCATAATAGAATCAAGATAGTGTGAAATATGTAGATATAATAAATTAGTGTCTTAGTATCAAAGAAATTATTAAAATTGATGATTTGACTGTAAAGTATTGAGTCGTTTTGCCAAACAATTGTAAGCCGCATTTTAGATATTTTTTTATTTTTATCAAATCAGTTTGAAAGAGATATCTGCATGGACTGGCAGAAAATCTTAATGAATGCAGCAGCCAAAAGTCATAAATTATGCATTTTTTTATTTTATCGTATGATTTATGTTTTAATTTTGTCAATAAATCGATGAACCAAAACGACGTAAGCGTCATATAATTTTACACTTACGATCTTTTGTCGAAAACGGTTCGATATTATGCAATATTTAAAATAATATTAGCTATTTTATCAGCTGTAGTGTCTTATCTCATACTATGTCTTCTCTATCGGGCAAAATGTGCATTTGATACAGATGTCTGACTTTGTAAAGAGAGGTCTTATCTTTGTTTTATTTCTATCAAATTAAAAATGATGAGAAAACTAAATATTGTTGATCACTAGTAAGTCAACAAAAAGTACTATTTTTTTTAATAGATAAATAGATAATTTGTAGTGTGCAGTATTGTTTATTTAAAATAAAAAACCTTAGACATTAATAGAAGAATTTCATCATCCTTAGAGTGATGTAATAATATTCATTATTTAAAAATATGTTACTAAAATTTTAATCTGCAAATTATCTTCATGTGTGCGGGAAATTTTTCATAAATACAATTCAAAAACATGTGCTTTTTCTACAGTGATGAATGCACTAAATGAACCAGATGGCATAGACAAATAGAATAAAATAAACAATTAATAAAAAAAGAGTAACAGATATATAGCGGAGTAAAAATGTAAGTAAATTTTTACTCTAGAAACTGCATGACATCTAAATCAATTGAAATGGTTACTTTTTTTACTATATCCGCTCTGTAAATGTGAATACTTATTTCGCTAAACAATCGAACACGCTGAAGTGCAATGAATGGCAACGATGATTACTGTATGATATGATAAGTAGTTATAGTAGTCTTCAATGTAAATATTAAAACTTGTAAAAACATTATAACCGTTATAATTATTTGAAAGAATGTCGAATGGACAGAAATAAAATAATTACTTCATAAGACGTCTATTACTTCATAAAGACTCATTATGATAAATTATAAAAAATAATCATAGTTATTAGGAAATATCTATATTTTAATGATAATATATGCAGCAATTCATTCAACTGTGACCTTACTTGTTATAATCTTATCGAAATGTGATAAATCAACATAAAATCGTTTGCACACTTTAATAATTATCGGTCTGATATTAAACAGACGCCTTTTTGACATAATTTATGAGACTTTTCACACAGGATTCGATGATAATTAACGCGAAATTCTACAACACACGATAGCTTGCGCCATTAGACGTTGCGAAACTTGCCCAATTGAAATATCGGTGATATTGATTCAAGTGTTTGCGATTAATTTTCAATTACATACCAGAGCAGACTGTTTATCATTTAAATACAAGCTAAAAAGTGATATATCTTTAAATACTGGATAAATATTTTTATTATGATACAACTAATACAAAAGTTGGGTGAAAAATAATTAGCGTACATACCGGTATCATACCGCGCCATAGTCCGCTTATTTGATCTTGTCTTACGATGTTGGCAAACACATTTATCATTCCAGGCTGAATACGCCCCCTAAAAAAAAAAAAAAGCATATTTAATTACAGTTATATTTTACTACATTTAAATGACCAGAAGCTTTCCTTTGAGAAATTAAGAAAGGCAATACCATTTTGTATGTAGAATTTCGGTAACTGATTCAAATTATCATTAACTAGTCCTACCATTAATATGAGTAATTATTTTCTAATTACATTGCCCAAAAATGAAAGCAAATATTTAGCAGCCAAATAAACATTTTATTTTGTATGTCATTTAGATTGTTGAATTCTTTTATGAACATATTACAAAACTGTAGAGATTTAAATATCCCGCCACAAGGCGGAAACGACAATTTAAATTACTTAATATTTTCATTTAATTATTCAACAAAGAGAATGTATTTTAATATATTCCAAACAGGATTGATAACGGTGTCAAAATTATAAATATCTGTCTAGGAGTACTCAATCGCTTGATTAAATTTAATGTTGTGAATTTTTTTAATGAAATTCATCAAAGTAGGAAATATTTAAAAAACTCATGAATTATGTATGCATATGTAAATTATTTAACTGCAAAAAATTACGTCAGTTATAATCAGGATGAAATTCATCACATTTACACAAATATTTCAATTTCTTCAATGAAATATAAATACGGAGTCATGAAGGACAGACTTTTTTCACTGAATGTTAGATATCAGTGTAAATATTGTTTATTTTTATTAGAAATGGCCTTGCGTAATAGCAAGGTTTACAATTATTATAGTATAGTTTTACTACTATGATTATCATTATGTAAATAAAAAGTACCAGAGAAATTCTCTGATAAAAAGTTTCTTCATGATAGTAAAATAATACAGTAAATGTAATTGACTGCATCATGTGAGGAAGCCATAAAAGTAACCAAGTATTTACAGTAATAAACTATATTCTACACAATGTCACTAAAAACATATAAATTACTAGTTAAGTTTCTAGCATTCTATTCAATATAGTCGAAATCAATCACCAACAAAACGCTGGTGTAAATTATATGTAATAATAATTATGTAAATATGAAATTTTTATTTATAGTTTTGTTCACTGTAGAGAATTGTAGGATATTTATAATCTCGTGGGTTAATGCTGCTAATGCCTTTTTAAAATATATTTCTTTCGTTAATGTTATGTAGAAACAATCGTGGATACAAACCCTAAATAGAAATAAAGGTGGAAACAAGTTTCTATGTGACAAATCAATTGTTTTTATCATTTTTCTAGACATTATGTTCAATAATTTGGTGTGATTGTTGTAAGCATGTGTAATTAATGGAATTTTACTTCCAACATTCATAGCTATGTTATATGTGAACAAAAAAATCTTGAGCCCTTCTATTGATATCACAATGATGATAAGTTTAGAAGTGTTAAAAGCAGACTCTAATAAAAGATTATTTACACAATTGTATGAAACCACAAATGTAAGTATTTCGGAAATTATTTACAAAAGAAATCAGCAAACACGAGCGAGCATAGCAAACAGTATTGTAGCAATTCAATGCACAAAATGTTACCAGTTTTATTTAGAATGTGCTTCGTGTATTGTCATATATGTGGTTTCTACAATAACCTAACCTGTATCAACATTATTGTTTCATATAACACTTGCAAATAAATAATAAAAATATATTTTTTAACAAACCCTTAATTAAAATATGTGTAATTGAATGTTTGGCATTGCAGTAATCAAGTTTTATCAAAGACCTCAAGGAAAAAACCGTAAGTCTATCTTTTATTATTTCATTTGCTCTGGATGTTTTAATTCTCAGATAAATGACGAGAGTACAGTGAAACATCTTGTGTATCGGGTTTGTATTTCTTGCATTAAAAATCATAGAAAGTATTTTTGTCTTACCCGACAGCTGTTTGCAGTGAGGAGGAGGGTGCTTGGAGCCTCGTTTTAACTAAGTCTAATGGTTGAAATAAGATTGTACTGACAGTCCCAGAAAATGATCCGGCCAAGAAAGCCTTAACAACTGGATGGATCTGAAAAAAAAAAGAATATTTATAAGTAAACAGAATAAATAACATATTAAATTAAACTATTTATGTGTTAAAATTATTATCTATACTGCTTCATGAGTAATTTTATGTAGTGTAGAAATATTTATTTTATCATGACTTGTGTCACAGTTTAATGCAGTTATCTTATTAGCTTTAAAAGTCATTTTATTGGATAAATTTATGACATTATCTATGCTAGATTATAATGTATACTTACATCCATTTTATACTTGAGAGTAAAGAATGTGATTCCTGGTAAGTCAATTACTGTCTTCAACAGTCTAAAGGTATCACAGTGTAGGGTAAATTTGTCAATTTGACAGATAATAATAATCCAAGGGTAATTTTGTATTTATCTTCCAATATATATTCCAATATTTGGTTGACGGAAGGATACAATAGTATCAAGTTTAGCTATGGCCGATTTCAATCAGGCGGAAAAGCTATTGCTTTTTTATATTTTATATGTTTGAACTGGTAGAATGATGCTGCTAATATTGCAAAGCATACGTGCTTAGACAAATGCCTTAAATATAACAGCGGACAGCCAATATCGTATCGGAGTAGTCGGAATAGTAAATGGGGTTCACGCGGAAAAGACTTGAATACATTTTTTCCTCTGCTATATCCGAAAAGAAACTCATGAATGGGTCTAAGAACAGGCGTCACTTTCAATTATCCGAAGATATCAAAACAAAATGGTTCACACAGAAAGTCTTCTTTCAAATCGATGGATAACTTGTGTGCGTATAAAGAGCACTTCGCTTGAAGCTGTACGGTTTTAATTTGTGGTCAAATAGCGTTTACAAATCACTGCTTTTTTTAACAACACGGCGATAATTTAGATCCTTCATCTATAAGCAATTTTGAATCCTCTAGCTTTGAATCGATTCGAAAGAATTTAATTCAACAGATGGCGAAGCACCAAGTGATTTAATGTTACAAACAGAAGTGTGTTAGCTAGAGAAGATCGCGAAGAGCACTGACGTTCTTAGTAGAAAGGCATGGCTTATATCATTGCAAGTTTCTTATCTTTTAACAGCTGCCGGACTTGTTATCTCAATAACTCGAGTGGGGGCAGTCAAAGATCACGCCCACTCCGCTACTGTTGACTAGTTTATTTATTTTCCCATTTATGCGAATATTATTAACCCATTTGCGAGTGAGTTTTTTGAGAGTGTATTTTACCTGGAGTTTTTTCAAGAATTTATTTTCTTTTAATTAAGCCTTTATTCGATTGAGGAATGATATTTCTAAGATATCTGTATATAAAAACTAGGACGATTTTATATAATTTGCTAAATATACGGCTTTTATATATCGAAAATTTCGAGGGTACCTAACATTTTTTTGCGAAGTACTTTTTAATAAATTACAAGCAAATAAAAATGTATTAAAGAATTACCTGGTTTTTTCAGGTATGCATCCTTTTCATTTTAAGCGTTTTTCACAAACATAGCACATTAAAAGTGCTCACGGTACAAATACAAATTATAAAACACCTATGTGTCTATTGTCTTGTATATGAGATGACCACGCATAAAATAAGAAAATAGTCAATAAAACAGTAATTCAACAAAAAAAAACATGCAAAGTGCTTTATCACGGGCAATGCACATAAAACAAATATCATTGCGACGTGGTTCATGGAGCTGAGTGTCCGCATACGTAACATTTTCTTTGGGTATTGGCTCCCTAGCTGGTTTGTAGTACTGGTTTTAAAAAATGTCAGTCCATTAAGATTATCCATACACGGTCTTCCTTTTAACATAGATGATATTTTTCCCCAATTTGAGCAATCATATTCAATCTGCGGCCCCAAAAAGTTTTTTTTCTTAGTTACCGAAATAAAAAGTTTATATGAGTTCCAATGAAAAATATCTATTTAGTCAAAAAAAAAATTCTTTGCAGTTTCGCGTGACAATTTCTGTAAATAAAAATAATTTAAAGAACTTGGGTTCATTCAAATCAGAGTTCAATGGAATGCTGTCATTTCCACCTGAAGATGACTCAAACTCAAAAACTTTAGGAGAAAAATCACTCTCATTCTATATCCTTTTTTTCAGTTCTTGACCGTTTTGCTTGAGTTGGCGGTTAATCTGAATCTGACTACGAGTCTTCATCAGATGATAAAAAAATATGTATGTCAATATCATCAATATTGTCCAAGACATACTCGTCTTTAGATTCAACCGATTTGAGTAATATCTTCTTCACTTGGAGAATGTGATATTGTGATATAATATAAACAACACCATCTATATAAAGTTCAAAGTATATGGGTACCAGACATAAAAAATACACTCAATAAATAAAACAAACAGTTAAAAATATTCAAAAAACTAAAATTTTTAATCGTCCGAAATTGAAAATAATACGCATTATTGCACAATAAGTACGTAGCAAAGCGGATCCCAAAAAATTTGATATAATGTTAATGCAAGTAAATATTTCAACAAGAACGAACAGTTTGTGCATAAGACGGTCGGACATAGTATTACGTCCGTACTCCTTTGGGCACAGACGTTGGATGTAATACTAGGTCCGTACACATTTAAGGGTTAAACTAGAATTACATATGCGGGGACAATTTTTAATGACAAGGGCTGACACAATAATATTATTTAAAATCATATTCCTAATTATACAAATTAATTAAAATTAAAATTGTATTTTATCTTATGATATAGATCTTTCATTCTGATACATCAAACTACACTACAAATTATGAGTTAATTATTTATATTAATTAATTATATTGAATATCTTTACAAGATAATTCGATTAATTCATTTAATAGCCATATAATTAAATTAAAATTTTATTTCTATATAAATAAAATGAAAATTAAATTCATACCATTTACAACCTTTCAATTACCATAAATAATTATCGATATTAAATTTTTTGTAATGATATTCTTTGAAATAAAAATTACCATATTTATAAAATAATAATTTTATTGTTTTTTATCATAATTTGTAAATATTAACCTTAAGTGTATTTTTTATTATGTGTATCTGACGGTAAATATTTATACCCAATAAAACATTTAAAAATGAGAAAACAAAAGGCGCCAGAAAGAACGAACCAAACAGCAACAAGCACGTCTCTTAAACGTAATCCAATACTTAAAACACTCATGGTGCCGCTTTACATAATTCTTTGTGTAAGACCATCATACGTCATACAGCGGTATTACAAGAACAATCTAGATACCAGAAATTTAAAATAGCTCGTGATATAGGACACAACTAGTGTCATGCTGGAAATAGCACAAGTAAGCGCAAGACTGTGCTTTACTCAAAAACTAACAGTACAAATAAAGAAGTAAAACTTCACGAGATGGTCACGAATAAAATTATTCTTAAACATATATTATGTATTTTGAAATACAGTTGTTGTATACTATGGGATGGACAAAGACATGTTTCAAATACTATATACAAATATATTATAAATGTAAAATCACATATTTAAATCAACTAAACAAGGTAATATGGTAATGAACCCATGCCAAATAATATGAATGCTTATTTCATAAATAAAGAACATCATATTAATATAATAATAACGCATTAGCTCCACCATGTATGCATTTTGAAATTGAGTATCCCAAAATTTTTCGCATATAAGGTCGCACTTGCCACTTGAAAAATTAAAATATTTCACACAGAAATACTCTTTATATTTATTAAAGTTTATACATTACAGATTACATTTGAAAAAAAACGAGATATTTTATCAAATACATTCAAATCGCCGCTTATAGCGAATAATGAAATTCCCAATATAACGAACTGGAAAAAGGACATATCTATGTTACATTCCTTTGTATTAAATATATTGCATTAAAAAGCCTGACCTGTTTTTCATTTGCCGAAGCCATATTGCACACTACATCTCTGTCGTAGTGACTAATAATAAATGGAGTGTTTATTAAGCTCCCTTCGTTCTAAAGGACTAAGCAATTAATAATACTAATCAACCACAGCAAGGATACTTCAATTTTGTATATTATTATCACACACATATCAACCGATTTGTTAGTAGTATGATTCTTTTATTGTATTAGCGTGCGTTGTGATCCACATTTTTAATGTGCAGTAATAATATACATTGTATGAGAAAGTATTTGAGAGATCTAAAGACTTGTTCCTCTTCTTTCTCATCTTACTTCTCGCCATATTATGTGTAGTGAATAATTGATAATAGTTACATCCAAACCCAGTCTTGAGATGAAGACTACTAAACGCAGAGACAATTACACTATAAGAAATAACAGAAACTATTTCATATCCATTAATAGTTAACAATGATCTTAGTAAGCGAGTTTATAATATATAGGTTGATAGTTTAGTAGATAGGTTCACAATTTTTTTTGGCCACTTTTCGAAAAAAATATTTCTCATTATTTAAATTGACAATTTCTCTTCACTCGCATAATAAAATTCTTGATTTCTTCTAAAAGGATTTAATCCTTAAAACCGATATCCGTATGCATTGATCAAATATTTATTGACAATCTTTAACAAAAAAAGTGCATAATCTATCAATTTTCAAATGCCTCAAATGACTTTTTTACAAAAATTTATGCATTATTGAAAAAATTCTCTTATTAACAGCTTAACGCCCGCAATTTTTTGCTGAATTTTCCACGGTAGCCGGCGAAATTCACGTGAAAATGTGCAAAAAACTGAAATAATATTTTACCATCTCTCGTTGACATTCACAATTAAGCTAAATCGTAACTCAGGTATTTAGCATAGAAAATAAACGTTTGGCGTAAGACTTACATATGAGTCGTCGGTCACCAACCAATATTCTGTCAAGACTCATATACGAGTCCACGGTCGTTAAGCTGTTAATATTAATTTATATATCAATACAAAACAGTTTTTGAACGCACCCGTATTCATAAATTTTAATGACCCTAAATAAAATTAATAAATTCGTTACACTCAAATTCGAATTGGCAACCCTGATGATAAATTTACAATTTATGTTTTCTAGTTGCAAGCAAGCTCAGCAAGTAAAGATGCCTTTGACTATTATAATATAGAGTGATCATTTGAAAATATATTTAGTTTAGGGCTTCACCGCCAAAATAAATAATGGACCACTTATATTTAAGAAACAAATATGATGATTTTGGTTTAATAAAAAGAGAAAAACCGACTCTACCCTATAAGCAAGGACTTTCCAACCCGTGGCATCCTTATGTGTGACTCGCGGTAGTTTTGAAATAGATTTAGAAAAATTGTAGCATTGATATTTGTTTTTCTATCATTTGGTTTATGTGATTTAACTAATAATTTTGATTGTTAAAACTATGACATAAAATTTAAAAATTTAAGCATCTCTGTGAATGAACGAACCCATTGTCTTTATTGCTTTACAAATATATTTTGTCATTGGTTCAATACATGTTTTCTTCTCATTTCTAAAATTGTTTTTTTTCCCACTAAATGAACACTTTCTCTATAGGTCTGCATTCAAATTTCAAATCAATCACTCACAAAAAAATAATAAGTTCTAATTTCGTTGTAAAATTTGCAATTAATCTTGTTTAAGTGTGGCCCTTGGAAAAATTTAGGACATGCCTGCTTTAAGCAAATATAATTATTCAGCTGAAGCACAATAGATGAATAAAATAGAGGCAACAAAAGATGAAGATGACAACTGACATTTGAGAAGTAATCAAAAAAAGAAGCTCTTGATTTTCTCAGAATATTTATGTACTATCACTGATGGTACTTGATGGATGGAATTGATCTGATACTCGAAATTATGTGGCTAGGCACTTATTAGGTACTCTTGCACATTCTTCATACATAATACCATAAAGATGCCAATAAGCATTACAAATAATCATAATGTTTGGAAGTTATGTTGGATTGATTAAGTCTTGTGATGTCGATAAAATGAAGAGATTATTTGATTTAATTTACATAAGGAATACTTTATTGATGACAGTAAAAAACTAAATTCTTATGGTGAATTTTTGAACGATTTTTGCCATAAGTTGACAATATCTTCTATAGATGTGTTAAATTATTCAGGAGAATAAGCATTGCCACATTAATGAAAATGAATTACACTTTGGAGTGAAATATTGTTTATTTACATTTTTAAAAATATTCTATTCGGGAGGTTTTTCCTTCTACCTAATGTGGCAAATTGCAGGATGCCAATCACATCCTTTGGGAGTATCCCCATAAGTCGGTTGAAAAGTAAGAGCTTCTCAAGTCAGTTAAACTATTTGTCGTATCGGTCAGCCATTTCTACTTGGGTTTTACAAAGGAAAATTTTCTAACATTCCAAAATTTGCGAAATCTTACGGTGAACGAAGTCTCTTCTCAACATGACTCGATATTAACAGGGCATAGTTAGTTAGAATAGGAATTATACACATTCAAGTGCACACACTTCCATCACACCACTGTATACGCTGGCATAACGGGTGTGAATATGCGGCGAGTGTTGGAGAGGAAAGCAAGGTGATCTTAACACAACTTATGCGGCAAATGAGAATCACAGTCCTCAGTCCGCCAATCGCCAATTGCGGGAGACTGTAATTACAG